>PVHX01015742.1:0-45557 GCA_004024805.1 Geosciurus inauris
GGCAGAGGGCACCGCAGCGCCGCGGCCCGAGAAGGGTGCGCTCGGGGCATCTGCCAAGGGCAAGGCAGCCGCGGGGAGGACGAGCCACGCAGCCCAGGCGGGCGGGAGCTGGCAAGGACTCGGACTCCCATGCTGAAGGTGAGAGGAGGGACCCCGAGCTGCCTGCCCAGGCCGGAGCGTGGCGGTGGCAGGCAGCGCTGCTGAGACGGCGGCAGGGACAGGACTCTTCAGCAGCTTAATGGCTAGGGCTGGACCACCACCGGTGCACACGTCGAGGTCTCTGTCCCCATCAGACACAGGTCTGCAGGGGAACTCAGGGTTCCACTTGGGACAGATGAGTCTGAGCCACCCTGCTGACATCTAAGAGGACGGGCCCACCGACAGTGGAGCAGGGAAAGCAACGCAGGTCAGCTCAGCGATGTCCCGCGTAAATCAGGGCACAGAGACCGTGACTTGAACAATGAGACCGCTGAGATCCCTGTCCTAGATTCCGGGGCGCCAGCACAGAGAAGCTGCCAGGATTTTCCCTTTTCTGAGGCAATGAAGAACTGACAGCAACTCAGTTTCTCAGGCAAAGACTCGGAGGGCTTTTGAAAGGTGTGGTGAGATCTGTTAAACCCATGCGCAGACTCACACTGTAGACAAAAGCATTTCATTTTTCATTCACATAATTCTTTTTTCAAGAGCAAGATTCTTTTCTCATGTTTGAGCATCAGAAAAACTACAGATGAGGGCTGGGGTTGTGGCTCACTGGTAGAGCGCTCGCCTAGCACGTGTGAGGCACTGGGTTCAATCCCCAGCACCACATAAATGCACACAATCAGTGCTGAGCTGCAGTGCCCTCCACAGACCCCAGACCAGCACCCCTCCCACATTTAATCCGTCCAACCCACCCAACACCCAAGCCAAGCAAGCCAGTGGAGCAGTATAGCATGGTGAGTCCCCTCCCGACCACAGGGCTCACTGCTGTCCCATGGACACAGGAAGTCAGAGCACAAGGTGACTGCCAGGGGAAGACCAGACTCGAACTCCACCACAGAAACTGGCACAGGAGGCTGGAGCCCACGTGCCCACCCAAACGGAACTATTGTGAGCTGGGGGCCATCTGCAGGGACAGCTATGGGGCACCACCCAGACCACCTTCCCAGCCCAGCCAGATACTTCTGTTCTCTATGGTTACTGTTAGGGTCTCTTGTCCCCTTCTAAGTATTTGTCACAGGTCACTCTTCTTAGTACTTGATCATTAGCCTATAAAAATAAATCCTCTATCTTGATACTATAGTTTTAAATCAACTTAAACCAGTTACAAAATTCTCACCCTGCCTAATTATTAATTAAAACAGGCTTCAAATATAAACTAAAAACACATTGTATTAACTGTAATTTACTTAGAAAGAAAATTCTCTGCTTAAACTTTTAAGATACATAGACATGAGAATTACTAATGCTATCACTTAATCACTGAACTATCAATAAAGACTAATATATTAAGGTATTGAACAGCAGATCAATTTATTTGAAATGCAGAATGAATTTAATAAAATCAGAGTTTTACAACATGAAATGTACTATATAAAGTCCTCTGTGAGCAAAAGGCCATTGTAATTGTGCTTATCTAATAAAACGTCTGAACATCTGTCAGAGTTCACCACTTTCTGACCCGCCCAGAAAGGCAGGCTGCTTCCTGCGTCCATCAGTCCATTCAATAAACACTGCCACCAGCGGGCAGGAAGCCAGAGCACGCAGTGCCCAGCAGGAAAGGCCACACTCAGAACTCCAGCACAGAACCCCCCAGGGCGGAACCCAAGCCACACGGCATCCGCAGCACCCGGCTGGGCTGGGACACACCGTGGGAAGCCACGCCCGCTCCTTTCCTGAGGTTGCTAAGATCCAGTGGGAGACTCACCGAAGGCAGCACGCAGTTAAACAGCAGGCTGCTCCCACAGGAGCGTGTGCAAAATGCCCCCCACAAAGCCCTGTGAGGGGCAGTAACTCAGTCTAGGGAAACATTCTAGGGAAGGAACATCTTACTGGCCAGGCAAAGTGGCAAGCGTGCTCTGAGCAGGAGGAAAGCTCTGCGCATGTCTGAAAGCAAAAGAACATAAAGCTTTCCAGTCTTAAAAATGGACCAACACAGGTTGAGCAACCCCTCACCCACAACGCCTGGGCCCACAGGCGCCCCGAGTGCAGAGCAGCCGGGTTGTGGAGCATCTGCACAGGCTTGGCTGGTTGGCATTCCTCCCCTGCAAATCCAAAATCCACCTGGGGTCACATCCAGGCTTCCTAAATGCTGGGTTCCAAAGCATTCTGGAGATCAGATTTTTGGATTAGGATGGTCAGCCAGTACCATCAAAATAAAGAACAGGAGGGGAAAGGGATGAGGCCAGAGAGGCACACAAATCAAACGCACTCCGTGAGGTAAGTAAACAGGGAGCCCACCATGGCGAACTGGGAGCCTGGCTGGATAAACGATAATACGTCCACAGAACGCAATGTTAATCACCATATTAAGGTGCTGAAATATATTTACAAACGTGGAAAACGTGTGTCAAGATGGGTATTTACTGAGCATCTATTACTGCACTGAGCTAGGCAGGTGGAAAAAATCAGGTTACCAACTGGTATGTTTACATGTGACTGGATTCCCATGAAGAACATGCGCATGCCCGCAAGAAGAAAGGCGAGAACAGGAAATGCTGGCAGCTATTATTTTGGGGAAATGGGGCTGGAGGAGATCTACTTCTTTCTTTTTGCTTATCTTTCCCTCTTATTGTAACAACTAGTATAAACAATCCAAAGTAAGCCGGAACCCTCCGCACAGGGCCAAGAAAACGGCAGCTCCTCCGCCACGAGGCCTGCAAATGTTGGAGCTGGGGTGTGGCTCAGTGGCAGAGCGCTTGCCTCACAAATGTGAGGCACCAGGATCGATCCTCAGCACCACATAAAAAAACAATAAATGAACAAAACAAAGATATTGCGTGCATCTATAACTAAAGAATATTTTTTTAAAAAAAAAGACATAAGTTGTTTCTGTTTCTAAAGTGATGCTCCACCTCCTCTTCCTTGGAAAGCTTCCTTATTCCAGGCCCTGCAATATGGCCAGGAGGATAAATGAGGCTGGGCTCCTGCTCTCAAAGGGCCCATAGTCAAGGGGGACAGGCAGGTAAACAGCGAGTGACGTAGTGTCGTAACTGCTAATGGAGAGACCACAAAGAACTGTGGCGCTGAGGACAGAGACCTCTGGCCTTCTAGAAGCTGCTCTTCAGTACCTGCCGCCTGTGCCCCAGAGAGTCCCATTCACAGCACAACAACTTGACCTATTTGCCACCAGAGGAGAAAAGGGGGAAGGAGGGTGGAGAGGGACACCACAGCAACTGTACCGGCCAGGCCCACGAGGGCGCACTGACACTCTGACCTGCTGCACAAGGTGCCTGCTGTGGGGAGCGCACAGCCGCCCAGGCGCACTTATCAGATGGTCTCCTGTTCTCCAGCCTCTGGGTTGTCAAGGGCAGATGGCAATCAGCTCTGGCTGTGTGTCCACAGCTTTCCAGTCAGCCAGAGAGCCCAGAGAGGGGGCCCTGCAGTGCCTGGCTTCTACTGAAAGTAGCAGAAAATGAAGGGCGAAGTGGAGGCCAGGAAAGAAGGCCAGCACGTGCTCTCGCGCTGCCCAGTAAACCACAGCCATTCTCTCTGCCTGCATCTCGACCCTCAGACTCCCAAGGCACTTGCTTTGATTTCCAAGTTGTTTCCTTTTCTTTTCCCAGAGACTTCGCTTTGCTCTTCCACCCTCTGCCTCTGCTTTCCTTTAAGTACAACAGGCAAGGCCACTGCTGTCACTCTGGGCATTCAGACCTTCATCATGGCAGAAGCTGGCGAAAAACAGGTTCAGAAAGGAAGAGGATGTACTTTTTACAGTGTGGACCACATAGTAACTATGATGTATTACCCATGACAGATGCTCATGGGGAGCTTCATCAGGAGAAACTGTGGCTCGTATAAAATTGTGCACATTGCAACGACTGTATTGGATCCAATGTGAAAATTTTAAGATATTGTTTTGTTCACACATGGTTAATCTTAATATTCAAAATGACATTCAAATAACTCATAAGACTCAGCTGGGAGCTGTGACTTTTGGAATTGACTTTAATAACCCAGGACACGTTCCTTAAGCAGTCACTGGCTATGAACCCCTGACATCAAAGCTGTTCCCTGCAGGGCCTGGTAACCCCTTCCCTGTCTCCTCCTCCCCTTGGGAGACAGCAGTGCTGGGAAGCCTGGTCAGCCCCTCCTCCCTGCTGCCTCGCTCCAGCCGCCTCTCCTGACAAAGGCCTTCTCCCCTCCTTGGCTCCTTGGCATAATCCAAGCCCCACTTACTTCCTACTCTGAACCTCTGTTCACTGTTGCGTTTTACATGCTCTGTCCCCTCCCCTCCCCTCCCCTCCCTCTACACACACTCTCCAACCATCAGGTTTACTTAAAACCCCAAAAGTTGAAAGAGCCCACCCGACCAGCCACAGGGAGGGGAGCTGTGGGAACAGGACAGCGGGCGCAGCTTGCCCTGTGGACAGACGCTGAAGGCAAACCCCGGCAGGACGGAGCCAGGGCAGCTGGCCTAGGCCTAACTGCCCACGGCTCAGGGGACATTATTAACTCTGTCTCTGTGCCTGGCACTTCTGAATGTTGCCACATGAATGGCTTCGTCACAGGCCTCCTAAAGAGCTCAACTATTTCAGAGGAATGTTTGGCCAGAAGAAAAGGAAAAGCTGCACATTAATAATCTTGTTCAGAACAGTGTACGAAGGGTCTCCACACTGGGGTCTTGCCCCAGGAACATTCATGAAGCAAATATGGTCTCCACTGTTTTTTCAGAGCTACCCAACTGTCTGCAATAGCTGCTTAGTTTCTTTGCCCCCTTTCCAGGGCATAAATACGCAGGCTGAAGGAGGAGGAGGAGATGGAATTCAATGGTGCAGATGCCAGGCGACTCGCCCTGCCCAGTACACCCCACTGGCTGGCATCTAGATAGTGGGCTGCGGGCATCTGGAGGGTGTGGGAGGGTGCAGAGGTGGCCTGGTCACATACTTCAGATTTTTATACAACAGATTGGTCTGGGTCATCAAACTCAAGGGCAGATAATATTTGCTATTTCAGAATTTTAAACTATATGGTAGAAAACTAATGTCTGAATCATTAACTCCTCACGTATTTTTCTTGCACTTATTTGATATAGTTCTATCTCCCTAAATATGTACATTTTCTTCTTAAATTAGAAATATATAATGGATAGAAGATAGTGCAGATCTAAAATTTATTTCAAATTCCAAAGCAATGGTTCCTTTAAGAATACTCCCCACATGCCTGGTTTGTTCGTTCTTTTTTTTTAAAGAGTTTTTGCTTTGTTGTTGTTTTATAGATCGACACAATACCTTCATCTTATTTATTTTTATGTGGTGCTGAGAACTGATTTGAACCCAGTGCCTCACACCTGCTAGGCAAGTGCTCCACCACTGAGCTACAGCCCCAGCTCTAGGTTTGTTCTTTTTTTTTTTTGGGTACTGGAGATTGTACTCAGGGGCACTCGACCACTGAGCCACATCCCCAGCCCTATTTTGTGTTTTATGTAGAGACAGGGTCTCACTGAGTTGCTTAGCGCCTCGCCATTGCTGAGGCTGGCTTTGAACTCGCAATTCTCCTGTCTCAGCCTCCCTAAGTGCTGGGATTACAGGCGTGCACCACCGCGCCCGGCTTGGACTATTCTTGAGACTCTCCGGTAAGTTTTAAGTCCTATCAAAATGAAATTCCTAGAGGATATTTACAGGCTCAGCAAGAAGACAGGCAGCGCTGAGGCCCTGCACCGGTGTGAAGCTTGTTGGGGGGCCCCAGAGCAGGAGAACACAGGGACCTGGTGTCTCCCAGGCTGCCCTGCTGGTGCCCACTCCTCTGGACTTCAGCTTTTGAGGCAATTTCCTTGTCATTTAAGTCAGCTTACATTTTTAGGAACTTTGTGATACAATTTTAAATACATGCGAGTTTCAAAAACAGCACTAAGAGTCAGGCAGAGTGGCACACAGCTATAATCCCAGCAACAGGGGAGGTGGAGGCAGGAGGACTGCAAGTTCCAGGCCAGCCTGGGGAACGTAGTGAGACCCTGTGTCAAAATCTACAAGAACCAGAAGAGGGCTGGGGGTGTAGCTCAGGGGTAGAGTGCCCCCGGGTTCAATCCCTAGTCAGAAAGAAAAAAAAAAAAGGCCTGGGACTTCCTACATCACCTTTGCCCAGATTCACCCTCAGTCAGTGTTCTGCCACACTTGCTTCATCCTGTTTCCTCTCTCACCCACGTCACACTCACAGGTCTAAAACCATCTGAGTAGACTGCACACATCACGGCCGTCCCTTCTCCAAATACTGTGGTGTCATTTCCTAATACAGATGCGCCTTGGAGGCTGCAGCACCATGATCGGCATCAGGAACTCACCACAGATACAGTCTACCCCAGTCTGTACTGGAACTTCAACAACTGTCCCTGTGCTACCTGTGGCAACCTGGCGTCACTCACTGGATGTTTCATCAAGTCTCTTTAGTCTCCTCTGATCTGGAACAATTCTCAGCTTTGTCCTTCTTGACAATGTCACCTCTGAAGCCCTGGTCCCTAGGGCATCCGGCCCATCTCAGGTTCCTGGGCTGTGCGTCCCTGCAGGACACCTGAGGAGCACACCGGGAGGCACGGGTGCCATGTGTCACCTGAAGTGGGCAGACGCTGAGGTGTCCTGCCGCTCATGCCTGTGTGGGCATTCCCGTGCCCACAGGCAGGCCCTGTGATGTGCCTCTAGCTACAGGATGCAGCCTGACTCAAGCACATGACCATGTTAGGTGAGCTGCAGCTTCCAGTGCCAGAGTCGCCCTCCTGGCCGCTGCAGGGAAAAGGTGGCCATGGGGAACCCACATGGCAAGAACCACAGCTGCCCCTAGGAGCCAGGCAGCACACAATGGAGCTGTCAGGGGACCTGCATGGCAGGACCTGCAGCCGCCCCTAGGGGCCAAGGCAGCCACACGACGAAGCTGTTAGTCCTGCAACCACAGGAAGGGAATGTGGCCAACAAGCTCAGGAGACCAGAATGGGAAGAGGACCCTTCCCCAGCTGAGCCTGGGACGACCAGCCCCGCTGATCCCTGGATTCCAGTGTCAGGGACCCTAAGCAGAGGACCCAGCTGCCAGGCCCAGCTTCCTGACTCACAGAAACCATGACATGAAAAATATATTATTGCTTTAAGCTTCTAAGTTGGTGGCAAAATTGTTTTAAAGCAATAGAAAACTAATCCAGTCAGGTACTGTGAGTTCACCCTTTAAGACGGTCACTCCAATGTTCAAGCCCTTGGAGTCAATCCACAGCACCAAGGTAAGAAACTAAAACTACCACGTCACACTCAACAATCTGACAAATCACAGAGGAAAGTTTTTAAACGACTTTGAGACACAGCCACGCTCTCAAGATGGCCATGAGCCCGTAGACCTCAAGCAGAACAGGAAGGTGCAGCCGTAAAGCTCTGCAGCCACAGTCAGCGTTTCTGTATCCAGACCAGCAGGAGGCAGGGAGCAGGCAGAGCAGACTCCAAGTCCGGTCCACTGTGCGAGGCAGGGGAGGAAACCGAGGCCGCCACTGCTGCGTGGGGCAGCGCGTGCCAGACAGCGTGGCCTGCACAGCCCGGAGCCACATGTGCAGCACAGCTGCAGGCAGGCGAGGAGAGGCACAGCCCAGGGTGCAGGACGTCCTTCCCCGGGTGCAGGAGCCGAGGAGGAAGGCGCGTCCTGCTTCTCTGGGCAAGTCCCACATCTCTCATCACATTTTCAGTGAGGTCGGTGACCCCAAGTAGTGAAGGATCCTGCCCTAAAGTGCATGTGCGCTGACACAACGGGAGCCACACCACGGCCTCCAGGGCCGGCCACACAGTGCGTTTTCTTATGTCCTATTTCTTCAAATGCGTGTGTGCCCACTCCGTGCCAGGCGGTGCACGCATTTGAAAGATCAGAGAACGAGCAAACCGCCTACGCTCGTGAGGGCAGGCCCGCGCTCGGCTCAGGCCAGGCCGCGTGGCTCCGCTCTGGGCGGAGTGGGCGCCCTCCCAAGTCCACAGAAGCACCATCCACAACAGCCAGAGGCGGAGGCAAGGACTGTTCAGCGGGTGACGTGGCGCAGGGAGAAAGCGGATGACGACTCAGCCTTCAGAAGGAAGGAACTGCACCTCATGCTGCAGCACGGGGACCTGGAGGACATCACCAAGCGAACAGGCACCACGCGAGCCCACCCCGGGGCGTCACCTGCAGCGGCCCCTCAGAAACGGGGCAGAGTGGCTGCTGCCAGGGCAGGGGACAGGGAGAAGGGCAGAGAGTTTCAAGTTTGCCAAATGAAAAAGTCCTGGGGTTCTGAGGCGCAGCATTGTGGATGCACTTAACACCAACAAAAAGTACGTTTAAAAATGGTTAAGATGGTAAATGCCATGGGTTTCTTTTTTTTTTTTTTTTTGGTACTGGGGATTGAACTCAGGGGCACTCGACCCCTGAGCCACATCCCCAGCCCTATTTTGTGTTTTATGTAGAGACAGAGTCTCACTGAGTTGCTTAGCGCCTCGCCGTTGCTGAGGCTGGCTTTGAACTCGCGATCCTCCTGTCTCAGCCTCCCCAAGTGTTGGGATTACAGGTGTGCACCACCGCGCCCGGCTATTACCATGGGTTCCTTACCACCATTTTTTAAAAGGCAAACGTTTACCACCCCACTTGTTTGCCAGCAGACCCTAGGGGAGGGCAAGGGAACCAGAGAAGCCCATGGCGGGGGGGCTCTGAAATTCGGTTTCAGCCCCTCGCCATGACCAGCTGCTGAAACAAGAGACCCGCGGGATCGTCTTCCGGGTGACTTGCTCCTGCGTACCGTGTCTAAATACCCGCTGAACCAAGCTCACCCAGGTGAGCACTGACACACAGCTGCCCGCCACGCTGCCCTCCTCCAGGCACCCGGGTCCTCTCCCACCACACACCTTAGCACTTGCTGTTTCTTCTGCCTGGCTACTCCCTCAAAAAGAGCTCTTCCCTTCTAAAACCTGGACAGTGGCCTGGAGGGGGGCCCTCTCCTCTGCTCCACCCTCCCCGGCGCGGTCCATTCCTCTTCTTGGTTACAGCACCTCCCGTCACGCCACATCTCACAGACACCTTCTGCACACCGCCTCTCAATACGAGGAGGTCACATGCAGGCAGAGGTGCTGTGGGTTTTGCTCACTGACGAACCTCAGAGCTTAGCAGAAGTATGAGCCCCGCAAAGAAAGGAAGCATGGATGCTTTGTTTCTGCTCTCTCTGCAGAAAGAAGGGAAAGAAAGAAAGAAGGGGAAGGAAAGAAAGGAGAGAGGAGGAAAGAGAGATGGGGAGGGAGAAAGGACAAGGAGAGGGTGCTTCTGACCAGCCATGGAGAGCTGCTCTCAGCCCAGCTTGCTCCCAGGCTGCTCACCTAGAGCAGCAGATGGTTTAATTACCTGATTTGTATACTTAGCAATGTAATGTTCCCTTTTATTAGTACTATACCCATAATTTAAAAGCTGCCTTACCCTCACACCTGCTCAACAACAGAATAAAAGATAATTTTGTTAGGACAAGAAATCTGCTTTTTCCTTAGCTCAAAGTAAATCTCAAAGAACGTCTCCACTAGCCGGAAGCCACGCGCTGCGACGCCGGGTCTGTGGCTCCCTCTCTACCTGCTTCACCCGGGAGTGAGCAAGCTTCCTGGCTTCCACTGCTGAGGCCCGTGAGCAGCTTCAAGGTACACTTTCTTGCATGCTCATGGAAAGGTGTAACTGCAACTTACCTTTCATGCTTTGCTTTCTTCTCAACTCTGTTTTTATTTTCTCTCCCAGCTGAAATTGGTAGAGATCTCTAAAGATCTCTAAAGAGACTCGATTTTATGGAAATCAACTAAATCATAGCCTTGAACTGCAGCCAGGCCCCTCAGGCCTCTCTTGCCCTCATCTAACTGGGTCCGGGGACACAGCAGAGGGCAGCAGAGTCACTCATGACCAATGAGAGCATGCAAGGCAAGCCTCTATCACCAGGCCTGTCCACCCAGGGAGGTGCACACAGGCACACCCCCCAGGCCTCCTTCAGGGTTTCCTCATTACAAAAGAAAAGCACTATAAAGCACAGAAAATGCAAGCCAGCTACAAGAACATTTAGGGTTTTGACTTCAGGTGATCACCTCACACGGCCTGCAGCTCACATCCTCTCGAACATTCTTTTCAAACAAGTGGATCGTTGGGTACCTACTATTTTGTAACCTGCTTTGTACTGCAATGGACCATCTTTCCACATAAACAATTCTGTTCTTTTTGTTGTTAAAAATGCCGACTCTGCTGCTGCACCACATTTAGGACATTGAGGCAGATTCTCAATTTCCTGTTATAACAATGCTGTAAATAAATATCTTCCTGCTGCATTTTTGAACATATGTGCAGTTATTTTCTTTGGAAAAGGCCCTAGAGTTATTAGATTAAACCCACACTCATAGATGTGTGACATACTGCCCAACTGCTCTGCAGAAAGTTAGCTGCAGTCTCTACTCCTGCTCCTGCATAAAACACTGTCCATGCCCTGGTAACCGAGTTCCTCTGTGACGAGGTTCTAAGTCAAGGCGATGACAATGAGAACAGAGGTGCATTTTAACACAATCCTTGCAGAACAGGTGGTGGTATGTGCAGTTCAGACAAGCAGACTGAGGCTCCAACAGGTCATGAGCTGAAAACACTCAGAACGGTGCTCTCAAGCACAGAGGGCACAGGGCTACTCGAGGAACGTGGCGTATGGTGTGCTACAGAGCTCATGTTGACCATCGACAGCCACACCGGCAAATCTTCAGGAGTCCTGCGAGCTAACTGGCTAGGTTGCAATGGTCAGGCAGTACTACTTATGCCACAGAAATCCACATTTGGGTAGCAGCTGTTGTACAGCCAGGTTACCAGCATGCCAGTTTCAAGTAATAAAGCTGCCTCCCACTGTCCCGGCCATTCCCTTGTGCCACCACCCTGGTGAGAAGGGCTGGCATGATGTCTTTTCTCTCCCTGAACAGCTCCGTGCTCCACCAAGGAGGAGGAACTCGGGTCTATTCCTGTCATAACTGAGACCTATTTCCAGAATATTCATCTGTAGGATCAAAAGGAAGCTCCCCGCTGCCACCTCTCCAGCCTGGTCGTCTCCCCTGCTGTGAGAACCCTCATCTGTCCTCACACAAGTCAGCACAGAGGCTGCAGGCTCCGGCTGTCACGCAATCTCTGTGGCCTGTTCGTGGCAAGGGGTTCACAGACACGACACAAGACAGCCACGGAGGAACAAGACCTGACTCATCGCAGGAGGAACCTGGGGCTTCAAGGGACACCAAGGGAGCGGAAGGAAAGCCCACGGACTGGGAGAAACACTCACAAACCACACACCCTACAGGGCTTGTTTCCACAACGCGTGACGAACACTTACAACTCAATAGTAAAGAGAAATGACGCAATTTTAAAAATGGGCAAAGGATAGGTGTTTTTACAAAGAAGATATATGAATATCAATAAGCACATGAAAACATTAACTACCAGTAAAAATGTACAATGAAACTACATGACGGACCATTTCATACCCTCTAGGATAGCTGGAATCAAAACATCAGATACTCATGGGCTGGCAAGGACGTGAGAAACCAGAGCGCACACTGTCAGGTGAGGGAGGTACTGTGGAGAACGCTCTTGGGCAGCCTGATGAAGTTAAAACACGGAGCTCCGTGTTTAACCAGAAATTGTTCTCCTAGATATATGCCCAAGAGAAAAGAAAACGTAAGTCAACAGAAAACCTTGTAGATAGCAGCATTATTCAGATCAGCTAAAAAGTGGAAACAAATCAAATTTTCATCAACAGATAAATGGGTAACAAAATATGGTGCTATTCATACAGTGGATGAATATTATTTTTCAGCAATAAAATGGTAGTGGGTACCAATGTAGCCTGTAACGTAGAGGAACTCTGAGCACCCTGCCAAGTGACAGAGACCAGACAGGAAGAACCACACGCTATGTGAAATGTCCAGCCAGCATGGGCACATCTACATGGGCACAGAGTAGGCTGGTGGGGGCTGGGGCTGTGAAGTGAAGGGACAGGAGAAGACAAGGGTACTGGCCACCTCCTGAGGTGACGAAAGTGTCTTTAAGTTGACTGCAGTAAGAGTTAAACAGCCCTGTAGATATCCTTAATACTGCTGATTTGGTTAAATGAATAACTTGTATGCTTTGCAAATTACATCTTCATAAAGTTGATACAAAATTAAGAAATATCATCAAAAAAATTACATAATAATCCCAAGCAAATTATCTAAATTTACTGACAACAGGGTTTTTTCAAGCTGTATTTTATGGCATCTGCTAATTCCGTAAAGTCTCCAGGGGCCTGAGGGAAGACACCAAGACACACTGAGCCCAGCAGCAGACACCCTTGGTGACCCGTCTCGGCCACTGAGCCACATCCCAGCCCTATTTCGTGTTTTATGTAGAGACAGGGTCTCACTGAGGTGCTTAGCGCCTCACCGTTGCTGAGGCTGGCTTTGAACTTGCAATCCTCCTGTCTCAGCCTCCTCAGCCTCTGGGATTACAGGTGTGGCCACTGCACCCTACTCTTTCCCCACTCCTGTCTCCCAGCTATCACCAAGATATGACCCCTGCTTTTGTTCACCCCTGACGTAGACATGTATCTCCGACACTGTCGCCCAGATAGGCCGTATCAGTGGTGAACACTACCTGTCAAGTGTGCCAGGTCGCTGTCACAGTGCCCGTCTGTGTCCACAGGAACCTGAGTGGGGACTGTCTACTCAGCACCAATGCCCCTCCTCCAACCTCAATGAGAACTGGCGATCAGAAATGGCGATTCACACATAAATGCAATTTTCTCTAAAGAAACACACATCGATTTCCAGATGATACAAGTTAATGTCAATCAACTTAATTAATGTTAATCAACAAATTAATGGTTATATGAATACCATCATATCTGGGGGTTTTCATTAAAAAAAACAAACCAGGAAGTAGAATGTGAACATTCCCTCCCACTCCTTTTAGCCTACAGACGAAGGAGGAGGACAATGTGACGTTACCAGGAGTTAGCAGAGCTTATTTTGGACAGGGTATGTCATTCTAACTTCTTGATACAATTCCATTTATCAGCTGTTAGCCAGACAGACAAATCCTTGTGCTAAAAAGAGCAGACTTGATAGCAATTCTCCCTCTGTTTCTGCTGGGTCATGGTGGCGCACACCTGTAACCCCAGTGGCTCAAGAGGCTGAGGCAGGAAGATTGCAAGTTCAAAGCCATTTTCAGTAACTTAGCAAGACCCTGTCTCTAAAAAAATAAAATAAAGGCCCAGGGATGTGGCTCAGTGGTTAGGTGCCCCTGGGTTCAATCCCTGGTACAAAAAAAAAAAAAAAAAAAAAAAAAATCACATAAAACAGCCTGATTAAAACAGCTCAAGTTGTGCACACATGCAAATATTTTTACAAAGAATATCATGCATTTCTTTCAGGTTAGATTTTTCAGTGGCTTGCAAAATTAACTAAGAGTGACCCAGTGTCAAAAGCAATAGGTACAGAGGCCAGAGTGCAACGGGCACATCACGCCCGAGACAAAGTGGACACTTTAAAATGTCATATTCTGCATCAAAGCAACAACCCCCATGTACTACCTGTAGGCTGCCCGGGAAACAAAAACATTCACACAGTCCAGTTTGGATTAAAAGCTATCCACAACCAGAAAGGAGTAAGTCGAAGACACTAATGTATTTCCTGGCTCATTCCCAAGATATCTGGGTTTTCCAAAAGCAGATCAATTCTAGGTCCAACTTCCCAGGAGATTCCAATATGTAGGGCAGTTCTTGAGTCACTCTGGAGTAATTCAGAAGCAGAGCACTGTGCAAACCCTGTACCCACCTACCCTAGGGGCTGCAGGTCACTGGCTGGCTACCTGTAGTGAGAGCACGTCCCTGGCCAAGGCCACGCACTGCTCCACACAGGGCCCTAGCTGCCAGCCCAATGCAGATGCCACCCTGCACACGGGCCGGCACAGGGAGGCACGGGGCAGGCAAGAGAGGCCCTGCGAGTCGCTCTGCCTCTCCACACCTCAGCCTTGTCTCTAGAATGCCATCTCACAGGTTTGTTATGAGAACTGATCGATGTCTCTAATGATGCCCAGCTAAAGAGAGCTCTGAAGTGTTCTTTAAAGATGCACATAGGAGCTGGGCACAGTGGCGCACGCCTGTAATCCCAGCACTGTGGGAGGCTGAGACAGGAGAATCGCGAGTTCAAAGCCAGCCTCAGCAATGGCGAGGCGCTAAGCAACTCAGTGAGACCCTGTCTCTACATAAAACACAAAATAAGGCTGGGGATGTAGCTCAATGGTTGAGTGCCCCTGAGTTCAATCTCCAGTACCAAAAAAAAAACAAGATGCACGTAGGGAGGAAACAAAGCACTCATGCATAGAATACATGAGCTCCACTTCAGGATAGAAGCACAAGGGCTGGGTTGTGGCTCAGTGGTGGAGCGCTTGCCTAGTATGTGCAAGGCACTGGGTTCGACTCCCAGCACTACATATGAATAGATAAATAAAGGACCATCAACAACTAAAAAAATATTTTAAAAAAAGATGACTGTTTAAAAATTTTAAGCATGATTTTTTAAAATAGTTTCCTTCAATAAAGTTTAAATTTTTCTGCTATAATACAAATTAAAGTCAGTTCTATCGAAGTTCACTTAAATCAGCTCTATCAAGATTACAGTAATGACAAAAGTTAATTTAACTTTATGTAACACTTTGACCTATTCCACTTAGAATCTAGCTGATCCACCAAGGGAGCAGCAGGGTTGTTCTGTTATCCATTTGACCCTCTTTCCTGTTAAAGGGAAAGGCCTCTCAGTGCTGCGTGATCAGTGGTGGTTCACGGAAGACGGGAATGTAATGAAGCCTGGAAAACTTAAAGACAAAAAAAAAAAGTCTCACTTAAAATACTTAAAAATTCAAATCAGTTATGTCTTAGTGATTCTAAGTACTCAGTAATTTTTATTCAAAGTTTAAATTCCATAAAAACTATTTAAATAATGGCAGAAGGAAAAACTTGAAAACTAGGGGTAAAAGCTGCCCCTAATCTGGGTCAGAACTGCTTCCTTGACAGGCAGGCCAAGTGCAGGTCAGTCATTCCCAGTTTATAAGTCACCATCCTGAGCTGGGAGCTGCTTCAGGGAGGGAGACATGTGGGCCACACTGTTTAAATCACCTCCTCCTCAGAGCTCTAAGGACAGCAAGCACATCAGAGGTCACCAGAGGCTTGGAGGAGGAGAACTGGGGGCTATCAGGAGGGGGGTATTTTGGGGATGATGGAACTTGATTTTGAGGATGGTCAACAACTGAATGCATTTGCAACACTGTAAGACTAAAAGGAGTAAATTTCACTGTACGTAAAAATGGGGGGATGGGGAAAAATGTAATTGCCTATTAAAATTTTTTATAAAGGGAGTACGTCCTTAAAAAGAAGTCACGTGAAAGATTTCCCTTCACAAGTTCAAATACTGGGAAATGAGAGTGTGATCCAGTGCACCAAACCATTCCTCCAGTGGGCGAGGGTGCGGCTCCGTGGCAGAGGCCCCACCAAACACACGCAAAGCCTGGGTTCCATCCCCAGCACCGCCAAAAAAAAAAAAAACCCAAACCGTGACAAATGTGGCAAAAGGCTTGATTCCAATAAATATTGGTTAATCTTAAGACAAAAAATCTTTTTTTTTTTTAGTTGTAGATGGACATAAATATATTTGTTTGTATGTGGTGCTGAGGATCGAACCCACTGCCTCACGCGTGCAAGGCAAGTGCTCTACCACTGAGCTACAATCCCAGCTCCCAAGGCAAAAATTCTTGAAAAGTTAACTGAACACCTGCGCCGTCTCCTTGCTCTCTCTAAACTCAATTTTACTTCAGCTTCTATGAATATGGGGAAAATATTAAAGAGAATTATAAGTAAAACTAGAAAATAATTCCTAACATTATTTTTATGTACCACAAAACTACTAAAATAAACACAGCTGGACACCTGAAATTAGCCGTCCATTTCAACTATGCTGTCTTGATGAGGGTCCTGAAGCCCCAGAAAGATACAGAGACTCCATTGTCACCAGCAGGCTGCTCAAGAAGCAGGGCCTCCTGCTCCCTCCAGGAAACCCCCTTCCACTAGCAGCAATCCATGCTGCCCTCCTGGGCAAGGCTGGGCGGGCGCTGCCCTCAGCTCACCACCAGGAGGAATCCAGCGCACGGCCTACCCTGCACAGGCCCCGGCCACCGTCCACACAGCAAGCCTGCCACACACAGGAGCTGCGAACCTCTTTCCTCACTAGAAAACATCATGGGAGCCCAGAAGGCCCCCTGCAGCGCCTGTCTCCTGGCTGCAGAGGCCACTGGCCTGGATCTGCAGGGCGCGTCCTGACTCTAGGCCCCATAGAGGGGTCCCTCTCCGCTCCCACATCCTGTTCCTCAGGAGGAAGAACTTCTGCAAGGGTATGTCACCCGGCAGCTGTCACGTCTTTCAGTTTTAGAAGCCCTTTATCCTCTAAAAAATCCCCAAGGACTCCGGAGAGCTTCTGTTTATGTGGGCTATGAACTACCAACATTTGTTCGGTTAGAAATTGAAACAGAGAATTTTTAAATATCATTAGTTCATTTAAACCCCATAACATATTAATATAAATAACATCTTCATTTTTTTAAAAACCATTTTCCAAAAAATCGAGAAGGGCTATACTGCTCTACATTTTTGCAAAACTCTGATGCTGGGCTCCCAACAGGCAGCAGGGTCTCAGGTCTGCTCCTGCAGTCAGTCCAGCCGCCACGGCCACCCAGAACGGCCACTGAAACCCCGGCGTACTCTGGAGAGAACGAAGACAAGAGGCAGGCAGCGTTCTGCAGTACCCTGAAGACGGTTCCACCTGCAGATCCCCAGAAAGGGCCTCAGGGCCCTGCCCTGCTCCCACTGCCCCAGGGGCGGCTTCTTCAGGCACTCAGCCTCCCCCTGGACATCAGTCTCACAGTCTCCTGCTCGTCTCCCCTCACCACCAAAGGCACATCTTCCCAACCTAAAAACAACAAAGAACACCACACTCCTTGCACTGTCTCCTCTCAGGTCCCCAAACTGCTTAAAAATGTTGTTCCTACTGCCTCCCCATCCCCCCCCGTTAGCATTTTCATTACCAGAGTGATACACAGAGGCGTTTATTTTTCTTTAAAAAATTCAAACAATATAAACAACCATCCACAATCCCAATCTCCTCTTCAGAGGGAACTGTCACCCCTACAAAGTGACACGGAAATGACTTTTTAAACCAGATTGAACTTTCCATTTTCCTGTAATTTGCCCTCTTCAAACAGTTATTTTAGAAACTCTGCTTAGGTTCAATCCTTTCGGGGACCTAATTTACGGAACCCAGGAAAAGGGCTACGGACAGGAGCTAAGAGGAGCGGGAGGTCCTGTGCAGGGACAGCAACACGACAACCAGTTGGCTCTGTGGCAACTAACAGGACACAAGAGGCCAAGGACAGGCGGGGCCACATCGCGGAACCTACTGCATCACCAAGCGCTGGTCTTCACTGCGACAGTGCCTTCAGGCTAGCGAAGCATCTGCCCTCAAGACGAGGATCTCTTAAATCCCACAACCCTAGGAAGTCACTAGGGATTGTCACTAACACGTTACAGGTAAGAGAAAGCTCTGACAGAAAAAACTGCTTGCTCAAAATTGTACACCTAGAAAGACGCGCACCCAGAAACCACAGACAAAACCTCCGTCCTGACTCCAGTCCAGTTCCACCCCTTGATGCCCCTGCAAAAAACCCTACCAACATAAAATACTAAGTTATCTATTTTTAAAACTAATTTGGGAAAAAAATTATCTCAAGTTATTTCAAAGTTGAACAGAAAATACCAAAATCATTTTTGCTTTTTATTGCATAATATAATCCCTTGCAAAGCTTGCATTTCACTTAAAGTTAAAATTTATTAAAACCTACATCAATATGCAGAGACATTATAGAATCAGAAACACCATTTCCCAGATCCTTTATTCAGGCATCCCATGCACAAGTACCCGACGCCCCACCCGACAAGGGCAGAAAGTGTCACATGGTGCGGCCCGGCATCCCAGGGACACACAGAAATGCCTTGAACTTCACAACCACAGTTCTGAACTAAGTTATTTAAATTATTAAAAAATAAAAGCCCACTTATTTGAAAACACAGCATTTGATTCCTTATTACTCTTTCTAGAACACTGCTTCCGAGTCTCTACTTTTTTCTACACTCAGGAAGCCCCACAGAGTCCAACATGTTTTGTTCACATCTCGGTAGACTAGGTTATTAAAAACTAAATAAACTGACCTAAAGTTAAGTTTTACTCAGACATCTGGGTCTTAACTAACTCAATCTCACAAATACTATTACAGAAACTATTTTAAACTATGACCAAGTCACTCTTTATTATACACCCTGACATTATAAACATGTAGATAAGGTAACTAATTTTTCCTCACTCTTTATTCATAAGTATAGATGGTTTATACCTGTTCCCAACATATTCTCAAGAGAAAACCAAGAACAGCAGTGACAGGGTTCAGTACTAAATTAAAACAGGACAGCAGAATTGCTTTACTCAAAATTCTTGAGTGTCTCTTACCTCTGTTTCCGTACAATGTGAATTTCCCAATTTACCTGTAATAAAAATGCAAAAAATTACTTTCAAAGGATTTTAGATTTTTTTAATCATTTTTTTTAACAAATGGAGCACAACTTTTCATTTTAGACTTTTTAAATCATTGATGAATATATCTGAGTTACTCTGACCATGACTTTATTATACCTATAAAAATATCTGTGCAAACAAAAGGTACTGGAATGGCTGATTTTCTAGATGATCTTGCTCAGACATGTAAGCCTGAATGGGCCCATGAGAAAGCAACACAGAAAGAGATGGAAGAATATGCTTAACTGTAGTAAGATCTAAAACATACACATATTTAATATATACTCATACCAATCAATCAAAGGAAAGTAAAAATGCTTTTAAAGTCCTGCTTTCTTTTTAAAATATCTTAAAATAGTTTAAAGATATTTCAAATATACCTTAAGAAAACTTTAAAGGTTTTTGGGCTTTTCCCCTAATATATTTCCATTTTAAAGGTGCAGTGATCATTTCAATGCAAGCAGAAATGTTTCAAATTCAAGTTTTCTTTAAGATATGTGGCTTTTCTTTTTTAATATGATTAGATTGCACATCGTGAATTTAGTACTTCTTTCAATAGAGGACCACCTGAAGAATGACCAGAATTGAACAGGACCTGGCTGACACCGCAGTACAGTGTCATCGGTCACCATAGCGCATAAGCCAAGGAACACGTGTAGCCACACATCTCTGTCAATGTGGGTGGCAAAAACACTTTAAAATAAAAGCCACTGCTTTAAGGAGAACCCTGCATTAAGTAGTATCAACCAGGACGGACAGCACCTTCATGCTGGGCTCCAGAAATTCAGGCTCAGACTCATCCTCAGGGTCGCCTGTAATCTGCGGGCTTACCCTCCCTCTCCCACTCCGGCTCCGCCTCGCCCAGGCCCTACACTGTGGTGGCCCCATCTGTCTTGGGGCTTGTTTCAGGCTTAATGAACTCATGCGCCTGAGAGTCTGGTGACACCACCAAGGGAGACCATGACAGCGGTCTCTCAGTCCCCCAGCTCCAGACAAGAGCTGAAGGGGAGCCACGACCCATCGCCTAATGACCCCAATGGAAAAATCCCGGCTGCAGCTGGGTCAGAAAGGAAGGGGCCTTGAGCCCTGCAAAGTAGAACACATACATAAGCCACAGTAACTGAAGACTGTGAATATACACGATGAGCGAGACAGACGAGGTTTCTACACAGGAGGGTTTGCTGAAGATGACTGGTATTAATGTATCTGTTATATAAAATCATCAGGATATGATTGTATAGATGGTCACAGGCTTTATTCATGTTATACTCACACAGCTGATTATTCAGACCATTACTGCTTTGGGTCGATAGTTATACCAAACTCCTACAGAAGTGGTAATGAACGCAGCAAAGTGCTACTGAGCGGAAGAGGGGACAGACTGCTCCTCTGCAAACGCGTCCTAAAGCCTACTCTGCACACGGGAGGGAGCCACCCCAAACTGTAAGAGCGGACAGAGCAACCTCCAAGAGTAAGCGCATGCCTGTGTAGCTTCAGGAGGACAGGGTCTTATGGTAAAGAGAACTGCAAAGAAATCTGGAATGTTTTTGGTAGTGGGTTTGCTGCTGGTGGTAGTGCTGGTGAAAACCGTGAAACTGTGTTGCCCATATCACAGCGCTGAGCAAACAAGTCCATACACTGGCTGTGGGAGGACCATTCTGTGGGGGAAGGAAAACACACAAGAGCCTGTGTGGGAAGGAGGAAGAGCTCTGCCGCCCAGAACCAGAGGCATTTCTCGACGCCACACCCACACCTCCAGGCACCCATTCTGCAAGGGCAGCCTCAGCAGATCAGCACCCCTCGGGAACTGACCAACTCTGGGCCGGGCAGGGAAATGACCAAATAAGCCTAAAACATCTTGCACCAGAACATAACCAAGTGCTATAGCACAATGATGTCAAAAGGGCATTTGATTCTATGAAATAGGATTCTTTTCAAGACCTGTTTACAAAACTAAAAATGCCTTCCTGTAAGAATGCCAAGAATTCCTGCAAGAGTGTGCAACTGCTCCTGGCTATCCAGGGTGAGCCAGTGAGTCCCTCAGAGAACACGCCAAAGTCCTGAGTATCAAGTGCCTAACCGCCTACACCAGTCTGCCACCAAACCCTCGCCCAGACGCTGACCTAGGATCAACAAACCCCAATCACATGACATCAGAGCTTAGGATCTTGGGAATGATCTTGCCCAATCCACTCATTTTATAGATGAGTAATCCCAGAGGCTGCAGTCAAGTGACAGGCACATGATGACAGAGAGGGTGGCAGACCCGGAGGACACCAGGCTCCCGACCGCCCGTGTGCCGGTGGGGCTGCCTCCCCTCTCTCCTCCATTCCCACTTGCTAGGGCCAGGGCATGGGGAGGGAACTGCGGGGAGACGGGGAGGCCATCACTCACACACCACCTCAGGTCGGAACCTCCAGTCTGGCACCAAGGGACTTTCGCTTGACAACTTCCGCACCTTTCTTTGAGGACTGGGCACTTCTTTACAGAACCAGATCTAAGGATCCCTCCAGAACCTAGAAATCCTACGAGGTCACCTGCGGCACATTCAGCGGCCTGCACTGATGGAAGGCCTTCCCAGAGCGTCAGGTTATAAACACAGCAAAGCAGATCTTTCAATTAAATATGAAGAAGGCCGAATTTAGAAGGACAGATTAACTATGTGACAACGTAAAATCAAATATCTGAAGTGGTATTTAAATACTAAGCCTTCAACATATTTCCAAATTGTCAAGAAGCACTTACACACTGAGGAGAGGGATGATCTGCACAGGATCGAGTCCAGCCCGGTGTCTCTCGAGAGGAGTGGAAGGACCACATCCTAAGCCCTTCTTTTTAACTCTCCTGGAAGATTTGCTCTGCTCTTAAGCTTTCCTACATGAGCCCCCTCATGGTCCAGGAACAGAGCAGAACAGAACATTTTTGATATGGAATGGTTTTAAGAAGCACACAGGTCCTGGTGTAAGACATCTGTCATAAAGAACTCACCGGGACACCACCATCATCTCTAGCAAACATTTTTTTTTCTTTCTTTCTTTCTTTTTAGCTATAGATGGACAAAATACCTTTATTTTGTTTATTGGTTTGTATGTGGTGCTGGGGATGGAACCCAGTGCCTCACATGACAGGCAAGTGCTCTACCACTGAGCCATGACCCAGCCCCATCTAGCAGGCGTCTTACATCCTCAGTGCTGATACTCAGATGGCTGTGCTCAGCAATTCTGCACACGGCGTTTCCATAAGTGGCGCTGCAGGCCCCTGGACAGTGGCGTTAGGATCACAGCTCAGCACCCTACCCACTTCCCTCAGTGCAGCCACAGATTCCCACGAACCACACAACTCTGACACAAACTAAGGCACTGTTTCAGGAAAAAACCCCGAGTTTTCATGGGAAGAACAGTACTGTGGAGTTAAATGCTCCGGAGCAGAAACCTACCTGGCTAAATGGTCACACTGCCACACTATCCTCCAGACTCAAACCTCTGAGTAAGCACAGGGCAGACTATACCCCCGAGGCACAGGATTCCTGAACTTTTTAGGACAAATAAATGATTCTCTGGATTATTCTCAAATCTTTTGTGGCCAAACTAGACAATGTTCAGGTCCATCTGACCAGCATGTGCGCTGTCACCATGGACCTGGGAGGAGATTCCACTGACTGAACACCCAACAAGTGCTATTGACGGCCAGCAGCACTGATGGCACAGGTGGACAAGCCGACACGGCCCCTGCCCAGTGCTTAATCACAGACCACAAGAGAATGGAGACCAAGCGATCAAGCACAATAATCACAACTGGTGATGATGGCTATTAAGGACACAAAGGGAGAGAAAGAACAAAAGAAATGATCCCACTCGGGGGGTAGTTAAGCCTCCTTGAGAAGGTGCTCTTTAAACAGAGACCTAGAAGGTGGGCCGAACTGAGTGCAGGCGGGAGCACAGACGGCCAGGAAGGACAGGAGAGGCAGGGGCATGGCCACACAGGCACACAGGGCAGTAAGATGCAACGTGAGCACAAGAGGCACCTGCCAAGGGAGCCGCTCCAGGTGTGTTCCAGGCGGCCCTGGGGCCACCTGCACAGCACAGAGAGGGGCAGAGTGAAAGCACTAGGCCAGCCAGGAGGCACGGCCACTGTCCTGCGCACAGGGCAGCCAACCCTAGGGTGGAGGGAAGAGGATGGGAAGGAGAGGACTCACGGGGAAACCTGACGGTTGAGCCAACAGGACTTGCTAAAGGACTCAGCAGGTGAGGAGGAGGAGGGACAGTCCCCCATCCCCAACACGCTCGGGTTTTCAAGCTGGCGTTCCCTCAGAAGTCCTGGATCAACAACGGCACTCGGGAGCTGCTGCATTATTACACAAAAGAGATACAGTTTTAAACAGTTAACAGGCTGAAATTTAACGATAAGGAAAATTCCAGCAGCCTAACCACATGTGAATTTCCAAAACTTCCAGAACATGGCCGCTGAGGACCTGGAATCCATGAGCAGCACCTACTAGTTCCCTGTTAATGTACCAAAAGCTAGGACGGTGGGACTGGACTCATTAACTCACACTCGAGTCCCTCAACAATCCCCTGCATGTGCCTCTGACACAGGGAAGGGCCTGCTAACAGAGCAAAGGCCACATACTTCATCAAGGTGCCCTGTGTCCTGGATGCCAGAAGAACAGAGCAGGATGGAACCCCCCCTGGCCTGATGGCCCTTGTGCTGCTGTGCTCTCTTCTCACAGCTTCTGGTGTCCCAGCGGCCTCGGCCGTGGCTGCCCTGCGAGGTGTGTGGTGGACCGTGAAAACAATCCTCAGGGCACTTTCCATGGACCCTCAGCATGTCACTTATCAACTGTGACGTGATTTCGAAAACGTTTTTAGTTTTCCTGTCTACAAAAAAGGGAATAATACCTACCTCATGAGGCCGACATGAAAATCAAATAAAAAAGCCGGGCGCGGTGGCTCAAGCCTGTAATCCCAGCACTTAGGGAGGCTGAGACAGGAGAATCGCGAGTTCAAAGCCAGCCTCAGCAACAGCAAGGCGTTAAGCAACTCAGTGAGACCCTGTCTCTACATAAAACACAAAATAGGGCTGGGGATGTGGCTCAGTGGTCGAGTACCCCTGAGTTCAATCCCCAGTACCAAAAAAAAAAGGAAATCAAATAAAAAAATAACCTGGCAAGGGGTCCTGATGGAACACCTGATGGAAGCTCAGGAACGGTGGCTATTGTCAGTACAATCCTACAAAGGACTCAGGACACCTGCAGGCAGAGCCTAAGGAAAGCTAGCATGCAAGGGAACAAGAATGCCTTTCAGGGGGATGGAGGGGCACAAGGGATGGCCAGAGGGCGTGACCCCAGAGCCACACCCCACAGCTCGCTCTCTGCCCTTTCGACACGCACCCCCTCAAGAGTCGCTGGGATCACAGGTGTGCAGACCGAAAGAGGTCTTGGCTACTCTGCAAGAACGCTGGTGATAAAGTGGTCCACAGAAAAACTATGCATGTTTATGTTTAGGAATGCCACACGTACAGAGGTACAGATTCTGAAACACAAAGAACTGCCTAGCCTACGGAGATTCCGAAATTCAACTCACTTTTGTTCTTGTCCCCTAACATCTTTCAGAGCCACGACCGCGTGCTTCACACCTCTCCCCAAGGCCTCCTGACACACACCCTCACACCTCTCTTCAGGGGACGGTGTTCAAGGTAATGACATCAGATGGTCCAATGCTGGACTGAGGGAAGGCTCAGGGCAGCGTGGAGGGAAGGGAGGTGTTCTCAGCCATCGCCAAAACTAGCCCAGAAGCCTGGAAATGGAGCAATGTCGTCAGCCCACTGATAAAGACTGGCAGGCTGAGTGACACCACTCCAGGTATCAACGTCCTCACCTCAGCCCCTGTGAGCATGTCACATCCCACAGCAAAAGGGCTCCGCAGGCCCAAGTAAGCCAAGGAGCTTGCAGTGGGGACACTCCAAGACGGCCCCGAGGCGTCCAACCCAAGGGTCACCAGGGAGAAGGCAGCAGGCTCAGAATCCCAGGGGAAGGGCAGGCGGGGCAGAGAGGAAGAGGAGCAAGGGAACGCAGGCCTTCGGAGGCTGGAAAGGGCAGGATACGCTCTTCCTGGAGCCCCCAGAGGGAACACGGTCTGCCGATGCCTGCATCTGGGGTCTGATTTTCAGACTTCTGACTGCCAGAACCAAAAGATAGTAATTTTATGTTGTTTTAAAGGCACAAAGTTTGTGGTGATTTCTTATAGAAAACCAAGACGTGGACCATCAAAGCAGGAGGACATTCCCTCTCCATTACAATCGCACCGCAGGGACACCATGCAGGTTCCACTCACGCTGGAGAGTCCTGGGTGAGACATCAGCGTGGCTCCCCACACCACGCCCAGCACGTCACTAGCAGGCCGAGGCCTCAGCATCGCGCTTGAGGTGGTCCAGGCGGGCTGCTTCCTAACTTTAAGGCAACGCAAAACGGTTCTTCTCTCCCACACTTGCTGTGCGTCAAAAGGCGGCATCTCTCCAGGATCTGGCACAACGTAAGCCCTCACCATGCCTGCGCCCTGAGTACAAAGAACACCCGATTTCCTATTTCCTTCCTTTTCTTTTTTTAAGTTGTGGATGGACACAATACATTTGTTTTGCTTGTTTACTTGAGTGTGGTGCTTAGGACCGAAGCCAGTGCCTCACCTGTGCTGAGCAAGCGCTCCACCACTGAGCCACAACCCCAGCCCCACGCGATTTCTTTGAGGTCCCAGAGTCCCCTACATCTGTGCACGCTGCATCACTAGCAGCAAAATCACTGACGTTTCTGAACATGGGGGCTGGCAAGGAAACACAGTCTCCCCTGGGCTGCCTGGCTGTCCAGGTTGTGCACCCCAGGGGTCTTGTCCTGCCTTGCAAGTGCTTCTTCCAGTACTGACAGCACTCCAAGAGTGACTCTGGTCATGATTTTTTCCACCTCCTTACACTGAACGGCTCTAGTTGAAAACGTCACGACAATTATTTTTACAAGACCCCCATTAAGGGAGACCCTACCGACAGTGGCACTGTCCTGAACACCTCTGCCAAAGGCACCCCCAGAAGGACAAAAGGCATCCGTCCAAACTCCCCTGGGCATTTCTAAAAATACATGCCATTCCAACCCCTACAGTAACCTTTTAAAAGCTAAGAGACAGAATTATTACCAGTGAAATGTCTGATACAATGAGCTCACACTTGTTACAGAGATCAAACGCACACGGCGTGCTGAAGGCTAGACGTGAGGGGAAAGGTGTGAAACCCTCACTGTGGCAGGCAGCGGAGGAGGCTCAAGCTCAAAGAATAAAATGAGTCCTCAGAGGCCAAAGAACTGTGACCAGGCGCCCAGGCTGCTGACCCAACCAGCATCTGGTCTCTCCTCATTCAATAAGGGAAAGAACAGGAATCAACAGTGCCAGGAGCCAGGCAGAGGACTGGCACGGGGGAAAATCTGGGAATGTTGGAAGCAAAGTTTGCTAAGTATCACTTTGGCTGACTGTTCCTTGGTGGTGACTCATAACTGTGGGCAAAAGAAAAAAAGCTGTGTTTAAGCTTCACACCCACTTGAGAGGACAGAGGAATCCTTTGAATAATCAACGTGTACGACACATTTAATCAACATTTTCAAGGATGTGGAGCACAATCTTACCACTTTAAACGATCACAGACATGCAGAGACACAAGGCGTGCACTGCTGCTCTCAGGGGTAACTGATTTCGACTCGGTCCTGGACCCAATGCCAAGGATTAAAACCCACCACCGTTTCTCCAGCACACACCATTTACTGGCTCTTTGCTGTGGCTATGGGCTGCAGCTCAGGGTCCAGACGAGAAGAGAAAGCAGGGCCTGTGGAGGCCGAGCACCATGGAGGTCTTGCTCACCAGGTCTCACCACCTCCACCACCCCAATCTAGGAGGAAGTGTCCCTTACAGCTCCCCAGGTAGTTCTAGGGCACTATATTAGAAATGTAATTCTTTGAAACAAGCATTCTTATTTATCATGTTGTTTTTCTCTTTCTATTCAACAACCTTAACATTGTCGCATAAAACGAACACCATAAATATAATTAAATGTCAAGTATTTCCCCCTCAAAAATGATCCCTTCAGTTTCAGCACAGGTCTCCTCAACGTAGCTCGAATACTGCCTCGTCTGTTTTATGTACTGTGGTGGCACCACAAGCTACTAGAGCAGGCCCTCCGGCTCTGCGCCAGCTGCAGCCACCACGGCCCTGCCCGCAGACTCCAATCTTCAGAAGAGCTCCGGGGCAGGCAGGAGGCGCAGCCCGGCACAAGAAGGCAGGAGATCAGCCCTGGGGCCAAGGTACTGACACCCCCAGAGCACAGAAATCACACAGAGAGCCGGGCGTGGTGGCTCAAGCCTGTAATCCCAGCACTTAGGGAGGCTGAGACAGGAGAATCCCGAGTTCAAAGCCAGCCTCAGCAACGGCGAGGCGCTAAGCAACTCAGTGAGACCCTGTCTCTACATAAAACACAAAATAGGGCTGGGGATGTGGCTCAGTGGTCGAGTGCCCCTGAGCTCAATCCCCGGTACCAAAAAAAAAAAAAGGAAAGAAATATCACACGGAGAGAACGGGATCCATGATACTTTTTGTAAGCACATCAATTCAGATTAAATTTTCCCTAGCAATACGAATTAAAAGATGGCTTAAATTTCATGAAATTTAAAAATACACTTAAGACCACAACACTCTATTACTCCCTTCAAGAACAAAAACTGGGAGGGGACTGGGAGGGGACTGGAAGGGGACAGGAGGGGACGGGAGGGGACTCCCAGGAAGAAGCACCACCTGAGGTCTCCTGGCAGTGCCAATCCCAAACGTCTAGGGCTCACTGTCAGAGAAGGTCCCGTGTCCCTTACACACATCCCTAAGATCTCCTCCCCACTGCGGCACAGGATCACACAAGAGGCCCTCCAGCCAGGAAAAGCCCTGCCAGGCAGCTCAGGTGCTTCTATCTTGCCGGCCCCATCTCCCTGAGATGGATCACAGCTCCACCATCCATATCCATTTACCTCTTCATGACTCATCCCTATCAAGATCTGGGTATATCTGATTTAAACTACAGAAAAACCTAGGTTGGCCTGGGGACGGGGGAGGGTCACTCAGTGGTACAGCGCTTGCCCAGCATAGAAGAGGCCCTGAGTTCCATCCCCAGCACCTGCCCCCTGACCCCCACACACAGACCTACTTAGGAACACGTTTTTATCTATTTAAATTTCCATTCATATAAATATTTATACAGACACACATGTGGTGAGTGAGGAGGGGGAGGGAGAGTCAAGAAATATCTTTGCTTTTTATTATACTTGTAAGTAAAATACTAAGTTAGTTGTTTGTTTTGGTGCTAGGATTGGACCCAGGGCCTTGGGCACAAGTGTCTTATCACTGAGCTGCTTCCCCACCCAAGTTAAGTCCAAACAAAACAAAATGACATTAACTAAAGAAAAATATGAGTTTGGGAGCAACTACTATGACAATTTCCCATCGAAATTTAATTTTAACACACCAGGCAAAGAATCATCCAAATGTTTAATTTCTTCTAAGCTGTCTTATCTCATGGGTCTTATGTGAAATTTGTTCCCAGAGGTCAGGCGAAATGCTGTATTTAGATTATTTTTATTATTAATGGAAATAAACTCTCTTTCACTCCCCAGAAGGTTTACAGAAGCTAATTAATTAGTAAGTGAATATCCACTGAGTTAGAAAATAGTAAAGAACAGGAAAAACAAGAATACACACGTGTAAACCAGGTAAAACTGTAAATGGTTCTCAAACACTAATTACCTTCGTACTCTGCAACGAACTCACCACAGTCCTTATGATCTATTCTAAAATCCTGGAATAGCACTAAGACAAATATGAACACCTACAGTTTCAGATTTTTTTCAACCTCAAGAATCATTCTATGGACCTCTGAATATTATATCTGATATTGTTTTAGAATTTCTTATCAATCTTGAATCGAAGAATCTTAAAATACTCATCTTTTCACAAAGGGGAATAACAGCTCAGTAACAATATATCTGTGCAGTATGTATGAGCTGACAAAATGTCCTCATTTTGATTCTCAAAACAATTCTGTGAAAAGAGCTGAACAGCCAGGTGTGGTGGTGCAGGCCTGTAATCCACTGACTCTGGAGACTGAGGCAGGACTATCACAAGTTCAAGACCAGTCTGAGCAATGTGGAGAAACCCTGTCTCAAATTTTAAAAATATAAAGGTCTGCAGATGAAGCTCAGTGGTAGAGCATCCCTGGGTTCAATCCCGGTACCAAAAAAAAAAAAACAAACCTGAACGAATATTACTCCATTTTAGGGATTTAAAAAAAAAAAAAGGAAGTCAGAGGTGGCCTGCCTTGCCTGAGGTTACAACTAAGCAATAAGCATCAGAGCCAAGAACCTAAACCACACCTTCTGTGGCCAAGTCTCATGCTCTTTCCCTGTCGCCACACAACATCACACAGCTGGCGGGCAAGGATCTGGAAGAACCAGCGCTGGGTGGAATCAACATGGCTCCACAGCAACGGTATTTTCCAGGCCAATGGAGTTTCCATGAAGCACGAGTCACCTTCTTCGCTCCCTGACCTGCCCTCCTGCCTCTGCATCACCCAGGTGGAGAGACTGGGAGCCTCTGAAGATTCCTGCCTCTTTCTCACCCACACATCAGAAACTCAAGAGCCTCGCCCTGCTCCAGGTCCCAATTCTCCATTCCCACCGCCCTGGTCAGCCCTCCATCCCTCTGGTCCGAGCAGCCCTGGTGTCCCTAACTGGTTCTGCAACTCAAAGCAACCAGGATCTGAAGGCAGTGGCGTCTTGGCCGGAGCCTCACCCCAGCAAGAGCCCCTCTACAAAGCCCTCCAGCTCACCCTGCTGCTCCCCTCCTACACGGCCCTCCTCGGAGTCCCCAGTGCCCACGGTCCCAGCCAGCACACTCTCCCACACACATCCCGTGCCCCAGGCGCAGTGGACGCCACCAGAGAGGTCGAACAGGTCTAACCTCCATGCCAAGTCCAGATGACGGGCAGTGGCTCCGGAAGCGCCCCGGAAGAGCTCGGGCTGATCACGAAGCCAGCACACCGCAGCGAGGGCTAGCAGGGCTGGGGGTGCAGCGCCACGCCGCTCTCCCACCCTGCACGCGGCAGGCTGCCTCCCACACCTCCACCCTTTCTAACGACATGCGTCCGCCTGCACGGCCTTCCTCCTCTCCCACTACTCATCCTTCACGCAGTCCAGAAACGAAGCTCCTCCGACACTTCTGATAGCAGCCTGCGTCCCCAGGCAGCCAGCCGCTCTGCCCTGGGCTCCCAGTTCCTACACATCTCTGCCCATCTGAGGCTGCGCCCCGTGCCGCACGTGCCAAAGCGGCTGCGAGCCTCTTCTGGGTGTGGGTGTACCGCATCCCTCTCCACCTCCGACCTGAGGGACCCTTCACTCAGGAGGCACTCCAGTATACTGAAATGAGCAAATAAAGTCATGTAACAGGGATTCCTCTAACATGGCATCTTTAGTAAATATCCAGGAGGACAGGCCACGCCCGGGACCAGGCAACCTATGGGGGATTGTTCTGGCTTTTTGTTTTTGGTTGTTTTTGGGGGAGGTGGGGGGGCGTGCCAGGGATTGAACCCAGGGGCACTTAATCACTGTCCGACATCCCCAGCCTCTTTTGTATTTGATTTAAAGACAAGGTCTCACTAAGCTGTTCAGGGCCTAAGTTGCTGAATCTGGCTTTGAACTCGCAATCCTCCTGCCTCAGCCTCCCAAGCCACTGGAATAACACGTATGTGCCACTGTGCCCAGCCCCATGGCAATTGTTAATGGCACTCTACCATGACCTGTCAAATATAAGAACCTAGCTTTCTCTCTCAGAAACAAAAGATATTAAGGAAGTATATTAAATAGGAATTTGGCTTCTAATTTTACTGGGGAGGGTAGAGAAAATGGGAAATGAAGAGGAAAGACAATATTCTACTTTAAAAAAAATCAGCATTACCAGTGTAACCCAAAGGTCAGTTTTCATAACCTAAATGGGGCCATGAGGTCCTACTATTAGGAATAAAACCCCTCCACACATGACACTATTATCTCTCTCCTTCTCTTTCTACTCCCCTCTCTTCACAGGGGATCAAACCCAAGGTCTCATGTATACTGAGCAATAATTCTACCATTGAGCTACCATCCCCAGACCTTTAGCATTATTTCAAATAGACAAATAACAACTGTATGTGTTTATGGGGTATAAACTGATATTTCAACATATATATATGTTGTGGAGTGTCCACATCAGAGTACCTACCATATCTCTCACTCAAATAGTTATTTCTTTGCAGTAGGAATTCTTGCCAGGCACAGTGGCTCAGGAAGCTGAGGCAAGTGTATCACAAGTTCAAGGCCAGCCTCAGAGACTTAGCGAGGCATTAAGCAACTTAGCAAGACCCTGTCTCTAAATAAAAAATAAAGCCGGGCCTGGTGGTGCACGCCAGTAATCCCAGCACTTTGGGAGGCTGAGACCGGAGAATTGTGTGTTCAAAGCCAGCCTCAGCAACAGTGAGGCACTAAGCAACTCAGTGAGACCTGGCTCTACATAAAACACAAAAGAGGGCTGGGGATGTGGCTCAGTGGTGGAGTGCCCCTGAGTTCAATCCCCAGTACCAAAAACAAGCAAACAAATAAAAAATAAATAAGGCCAAGGAGGTGGTTCAGTGGTTGAACACCCCTAGTACCAAAACAAAGAATTCTTAAAATCCTCTGCTTCAACTATTTTTGATTTGGGGCTGGGGTGGAGGAGTACTGGGGATGAATCCAGGACCCTGCACAGCTAGGCAAGTGCTCTACCACTGAGCCACATTCCCAGCCCTTCTTTTAGCTATTTTGAAATAAAACAATACATTATTAATAACTTTAGTCACATAAATTCATACCAATGTCCTAGACTTGTTTTTTTTTTTAAAGGTTGTGTTTAAAAATCACTTTGGAAAACTTTTGGCAAAAATACAGCATCTATTAATGTTGAGCACACACCACGAACCAACCACTGCACTTGCAGTTAGATAGTTGACATGAATGCTACATCTGCACCAGAGACACGTTCAAAATGTTTATAGCAGTACTGCTCACAGTATCTAACAAGTGACCTCTGAAACCCAGTGCCAGGTAGTGAGGTGGAACCGTACAGTCCTGCAATGGACTACCTAGAACATGAGCGATGAGCTGAACCAAGTTCACCCTCGCAGAGGCCAGGAAAAAAACAAGACATAAAACACCACACACTGTGGATTCTGTGCAAGCTCAATGGCAGGCACAGCTCCCGAGGTGAGCGGGAGCAATGGCCGTGACCGGACAGAGGCCTGACCCTGATGCTGGCAGTGCCCCTTCAAGTGGGTCTCAGCTATGCGTGTGTATTCACACTGTGAAACTCATCGTGTAAGACTTGTGTACTTGGGGCTGGGGTTATGGCGCAGTGGTAGCGTGCTCGCTTAGCGCGCATAAGGCACTGGGTTTGATCCTCAGCACCACATAAAAGTAAAATAAAGATATTCTGTCACCTACAACTAAAAAATAAACATTTAAAAAAAAAAAAAGACTTGTGTACTTTACTGTGCGTGACATTTAAATTTGCTTCAAAAATATTGACAAAAGGCCAGGCACAGTGGCACATGCCTGTCATCCACAGCTTTGGGGGCTGAGGCAGGAGGACTGCAAGTTCAAAGCCAGCCCCAGTGACTCAGCAAGACTCTAAGCAACCTAGCAAGACCCTGTCTCAAAATAAAAATCAAAAAGGGCTGGTAGTGTGGCTCAGGAGTAAAATGCCTCTGGGTTCCAGTACCAAAAACAAATAAATAAGTACTTATTGTATAAATAAAATAAAACTTATTTATTTGTAAAAACAAATAAATAAGTATTTATTGTATAAATAAATAAGTACAATAAAAATGCTGACAAAAGCATTTTTAAAGTGAAAGACAAAACTGAGATGTCTTCAGACCAACAAAAACAGTGAATTCAGCCGGGCGCAGTGGCGCAGGCCTGTAATCCCAGCACTTTGAGAGGCTGAGGCAGGAGAATTGCGAGTTCAAAGCCAGCCTCAGCAACGGCGAGGCGCTAAGCAACTCAGTGAGACCCTGTCTCTACATAAAACACAAAATAGGGCTGAGGATGTGGCTCAGTGGTCGAGTACCCCTGAGTTCAATCTCTAGAACCAAAAAAAAAAAAAAAAAAAACCAGTGAATTCAACAGTGACAGAGCGTGCACTAAAGGAAATACTAAAAGGAATTTCTCAGCAGGAAAAATGGTTCCAGAATTGGATACAGTAATTCAAGAAAACAAATACAGTCAGCCCGAGTTTATATCAGCGGATTCAACCAACTGTGGATGGAAAAACACTGCCTACACAGAACACATGCACACGTCCCGTCATTATTCCCTGAACAAGGTAACTGTTTACACAGCATCGGTATTGTACTGGGAACCGAAAACCATGTAGAGACGATTCCAACTGTACGGAGGATGTGCTCATAGGCTATATATAAATATTTCACCATTTTATACATGAGACTTGAGCATTCATGGATTTTGGTACTGGCAGTGGATTTCCTGGAACCAATCTCCGGTAGATATTGAGAAATTCGATGTCTTAGTAGTACTTTGACAATAGTTTTGAAGTTTCAGATTCCCTGAAAGGACTGAGCTGACTTTATGTGGAACAATCTAGATGCATATTAAATTTTATAAAAATATTGTCTTTGGCATTTAAAATACATGAACTGTTGGCCACAGTGGCTCATGCCTATAATCCCAGTGACTTGAGAGTCTGAGGCAGGAGGATAGCAAGTTTAAGCAACTTAGTGACGTCCTAAGCAACTCAGCAAGACCTTATCTCAAAATATTTTTTTTAAAAAGGGGGAGCTGGGGATGTAGGTCAGTGGTTAAGCACCCCTAGGTTCAATCCTTGATACCAAAATTAATTAATTAATTAAATATATGAACTAAAATACATATCAGCAATCACATTAAAATGAGGAAATAGAGTTAATGTTCTAAGGTCTTTGCATTCTCCAGAAAGTAATACAACTAGCAATTTATGTCAGACATGTACTTTATGTAATGCATGCTGTACATCAACCACAAGAAAAAAATGGAATGTTACAATGAAGAGGGAGTTTTAATAACATTTTTAAATATCCATAAGGAGAATGAGAAAATGAATAGAGAACAGGTGGGACAAACAGAAAACAAATGAGAGCAGATTTTTAAAAGCCAAATATTAGTAATTCAACAGTGTTTATAGCAGTGTTGCTTGAAATAGCTAAAAATTCCAAACTCTTCATAATGCACGTCAACAGCATAATGGATACATCAGTTCAGGTACTGTCGTACAGGTAAATACCACATGACAAATAACATATGTCACAAATGCTTGGTTGACTAAAAGAAGCCAGACGGGCTGGGAGTACTGCTTGGTAACAGAGCCCGTGCCTGGCGGGTACCAGGTCCTCAGTTCCTTCACATGAGAAGAACGCCAGCAGCGAATAAAAATAAAAATTTCAAAAAGCAGTCATAAACACAATGTAAGATTCTGTACACATAAGGTTCAAAAACAACCAATCTCTGGTTATAAAAACTAAGACACTGTTAGCTGGGCTGAGGGCTCTGGGCCACTGGGAATGTCCTCTTTCTTGCTCTGGTCTGGTCTGGTCTGGTCTGGTCTGGTCCTGTTTTGTATGCTGAGTGTTGCTCTTACTGGGTTGGTATTTATACATGGTTGTATTACTAATGATTTGGGCACTTCCCAGTATTAATGCTGAACTTTTAAAAAACAAAAACTGCAGGGGGAAACTGGAAAAAGCCCAAGAAGCCCAAGAAATAAGTTCTGGGTAAGAAATGTGAAAAGAAATTAGTTCTTTAGTTAGAAAAAAAGTGGCCAATTATTTATCTTCAATATGTACAACATAAACCCCCCCTCCCCCCCAAAAAAGCCTTTTAAGAGATCCTGATAGTACTTGGTTACCAGCCCACCAGGAGTAAATCAAACACCACTGCTCAACCAAATGAAATGTGTTTGAACTGGTTAAAAATCTGGTGAAGCATTAAGAACCCTCACGTGAGAAGAACGCCAGCAGGTGTGAGAGCATCCTCCTCCACACACCTGAGAACGCACAGGATGCCAGCCAGGTGGGGCACCAGCCTGTGAGCAAAGGCTGGATGGGGTGGCCCCAGTGGAGTCAAAGCAGGAAAAAGCAAACCCTGCCTGGGGGACCCGGCTGTGCCACCAAAGTAACTGCACAGAAGTTAAACCTGGATAAAATATCATGACCTTCCCCAACTAACTTGCATCACTTCACGTGGCAGGCACCGGTGTTTTCCAGATCCCAAGGTCAACACAAGCCCAGCCAGCAATCTGAAGCACTCACCAATGCTGTGCCTGACCGCGCTTGGTTTGTGTAAGATGTTCATGAGCAGATCCGCACACCACAAAGAGTGTATTGTGCCTACGCGTCACACTTGAGCGCACTGCGCACTAATGAAAACGCACATCTGCAAAACAGGGAACCACTTCAAATGTGGCTGACTGGTGATGAGCTGGATGGTGCTGCTACTGTTTTAGGGACACTTTAAAAGGAAAGGCCACTGACCTTGAGATTTCCCAAACCACTGCCTGGCCCCTACACCAAGGCAGCCTCCCCTCAGCACCAGTAAGTCTATTTCGACATCCCAGCAAAGGCTTCTCTGGCTTCGGCTCCCAGGCGTCCCTCCCTCTGACACACAGCCTGGCTGTTACCCTCCCCACTCAGCCGGGCTCTGTGGTATCCAGTAAATACCTGCTGAGCAAAGGACAGGGCAGTCGCTTCCAGGAGGAGCAAAACACCAGGAAGAAACCTCAAACCTAGCAGTGAGAACACCGAAAAGAACAAAGCTAACACTCCAATTCTTCTACATTAAAACCAAAACTAAATCACAGCGTAACAAGCATGCCTGGGGCTCGGACTCTGGTGTTAACCTGTTCCCAGCCAAAGGAACCACAGCTCCTTGGAGGTATGGCCAATGCCGGGCGCTGGGCAGGAAACACACAACACAAGACTCAAAACATCGCGTGGTGAAGAAAGCAAGGATGTATGCCACCTAAAAGGACAGCGGCCAATTCACAGGAGCGCCACAGCCAGAACCATCTGAGCAGGAAAACAGCATAATGACCTAAGTACAAAATGCGTGGGAATCCAGACTGATGAAAACAGGTGACTGGATCAGTAAGTGGAGGCAGGGGACGATCTCAACCCCAGAAGTCAACGTTCAGGCCTCCAAGAGCTGGTTTACTATAATCACCTGGCCCCCTTTCTGAATGAGGCTGGACTTAGCAACTCATTTCTAAACAAGAGCACAGAAAAGGTGAAAACAGTAACTTAGTAGAAAAACCTGGAAAAAGTAGCTTCACTAAGTATCAAGGTTAACATAACCACTGATGTTCCAAGCCCCAACACCACCTGAGGTCTAGTCACGAAAACATCACACAGTCCCAAATGGAGGGACACTTCTCCAGGAAACTGTCACAGACCAAAACAGACCAAGCAGTACAACCACTAACTGCAGGATGGCATTGTGGACAGGATTTCTGCAGAAGAAAGAGACACAAACAGAAACCCTGGGAAAATCCAAGCCAAGCGAGGCGCTTAGCTGAACAGTGGTGCGCCACGGCTGGCTTTCAGTTCTGCCAGAGGCACTGGACGGTGTAAGATGCAGGCACCGCAGAAAGAGGGTGAGGGGTACAGGGCGATTCTCTGGACTATCACTGTAGCTTTTCTGTAAACTTGAAAATCTGCCCAAAATAATGTTGTTGTTTGGGGGGGCGGGAGCAACAGGGAGCATTTCCCTCATCCTTTTAAATACTTGGGAGAGGCCCTTGTGTCCCACTTGGCCAACAGGAAGCAACTGCAGAGAGGCTCACCTGCTGCCTGCCAGAGCCTGTGATCTGGAGGGCGTCTGACCTCACAGCCGAGCTGCCAGTGGCTCTTACCAACACACGACCCTTGCCAGATCAATGACTGCTTTCATTCAGTTAACACTTGTGAGGCTAATGCTTTCCTGACAGAGCCCCGACTGACTGAAGCGCCAACACCTGGCTACAAATTCTTTGTTTCCCTTTGCATAAGACAGAAAAAAAGTGAAAAACCATAATGTGCTATTCCAGAATCTCTCCCCAAAGCCAAGTGACCACACAGCCCAAAGGCAAGTATGCTGGAGGGTGACGCTGAGAGCGAGTGCCACAGCCAGAAGCATCAGAGGAGGCGGCAGTTTTGCACCCCTTAATTGCACCCAGCACCTACCCTGGACTCACACACATACCTCCTATGTTCTTTTCATTTAATGCCCAGGATGTGAACACTCAAGAAATAGAGCGAGAGTGGACCAAAAACGTTTTTAAACATGTTCTCATTATGTCCACCTTCACAAACATTCTCTCTCTCTTTAAATTCAAACGGGATATTATTCCAACACCATTCTCACCACTAAATTAGCAAGAACCTTGCTGGGAAGCCTGACTGATCATACCCTCTTTTCAAATGCCACACAAAGCTTCTAGAAGCCATTCTTGGGGGATGCCTTTATTACTGTGGCACGGCCTTCACTGTTCCTCCCAGGAACACCTGTTTCCAACCTTACGATGATTTAAAATCAAGATGTGACCATAATTTTTTAAATGTTCTTTACACATCCAAAACTAAAGGCACATTAAAAATTGAAATAAAAATTTGAAATAAATGACTGTAGTCATTTAATGAATGTGTTTAAGTCCTGGAGACTGACAAGCTCACGCATGATTCCAATTTCTAATATTATGCTATTAGTAACTCTTTGTGGCATCCCAAAAAACAAATGTTTTAATCTTATGAAGATCTAGAGTATTACCTGAATTTCATCAGTTACTACTTTCTAAAGACACCAAGTGTACTCCAAGTGCCAGTCAGGGTCTCCTCATGAGCACCAGAGGCCACACCCTTAGCTCCTTGACTGTCAGAGTGTGAAAATGAAAACTTCATCAACTTGCACCTAAGAAGCTCTCCCCACACTGAGGTCTTATGAGCACCACTGCTAACACGCTGGAGAACATAAGCATGTTACATAAACTACCTACGAAGAACCCTAAACCCTCTCAATTCTGAGCAATCTAGCCTCCTGCCACCACAGAAACCCTCACAGAACACGCTGCTGGTCATACGATCCTAGTTCACAATTCCCCTTTTCCGGATCTCCTTCAGTTTTATGTCATGCTGCGTTACGACTACCTCCAGTGAGGCTCGGAGATAGATCTGAATGCTAAATAAGATTACTTCTCCTTCCTTCCAATATGTCTCATTTCTATGCCTTGGACAATTTTCATCACTTTCTATTTCTCTTATAATGTACTCCTATTTGTTTTATCCACACTAAGTGGGACTGTTCTGGGATGGATCTACATACAGAGTCAGCCCTCAGTATCTGTGGGTTCCCACATAATGTTAGGTGTCAAAAGTAATTTAGAGGATGTGCATAGTTCACATGCAAACACTATGCCATTTCTATGGCATCCAAGGATTTGGGTATTCACAGGGGACCTGGAACCAAACCCCCTCAAATGCTGAGGGAGGATCACTCTCTTTAAAAGTAAAGACCTGGTCTGGGGGTGAAGCACCGCGGTCGAGCCCTTGCCTAGTGTGCCCAAGGCCGTGTGTTGAATCCCCCCCCCCCAAAAGTAAACCAGAAATAAAATCAATTATTACTACATTCAGCCCGCAAACAAGTTGGTAAAGCTTATGAAGTTCTCTTTCTTCTGATGGGGCCAAGTGGGGCGATACCAGTGGCGGTAAAAACCAACGCCACCCATTCACTCAGCTCAGCAGGTGGAAGGGTGCACTCGCCTGAGGCCTACCACCAGTATCCACTGCTACACATGAACACACGCACGGGCACATCTGTAGCCTTCAACAGGGGCAGTTTGTCCCTCAGGGAACAGTTGGCAATGTGTACAGGCTTTCTACTGTCACAACTGTGCGTCCAGTGGTAGAGACCTGCAATACTGCACAGGAGACCCCCCCATACAAAGAACTATTCAGCCAAAAATAAATGTCAATGGTGCTGAGGCCCAGAAACCCTTGCCTGGGGACTGGTAGAGTATCTGCCTAGCATGGCAAAGCCCTGGGTTCCATCTCTCGCACCAAAAAGAAAAAGTAGCCTTCAGACGTCTGTTCAAATTCTGAGTAGAAATAAAAACAGAGGAACTACAGACACTGTGCTGGTGTGAAAGGACCAGGGGATAGGACGAGAGAGTGTCACTTTACATGTATTATTTCACTTAAGCCTTTCCTGGATGGGAAAAAAAAAAAAAGATATATACTATGCTTTTATACAGAAGGCTGGACACAAGAAGGTCAAGGAACCTACTCAAGGTTATTCAGCTACAAAGGAAAGGAATCAAATCTGTCATTCCACAGTACTACAAAGACTAGAGGTCAGAAAGACTTGGATTTGATTCAGAATTACCAGTATGACTTTCAGCAAGTTGATGGACTTCCTAAGCCACCATTTAGAAAATAACTCAATGTATAACATTTGAAAATATAAACCATGCTGACTGCTAACCACATATAATCACACTAAAGAGGAAAAAGTGCTTCCTACAATGGATGTTGTATATTTTTTCCTTAAAAATACAACTTACACAAGTATGCACAGCACCAAGTCACTCATCACTTTTAAGAATCATGATTAAATATTCAAAGACAATGCGTCTTCCACAATGCAACTACTCACAAATCCTGAGAAAATAAATTAGTACTAATGAGGTTTTACAATGAACTCCCTAAATATTTTTAATGAACAGCACCTGAGAAGGTCATGACTTCATCAACAACACTGATTAGCTTCTCTCACGTGCAGAAATGAGGAAGAGGACAGTTGCACATGCGCGCCATTTCTGCTCACCGTTCTCTCCACAGTGTCCTGCGCTGAGGTCAACGTGTGACCATTACACTATGCCAAAAGTTACTCGTGTCATATAAGGAAAGTTCTGACAGCAACAAAAAGAACCTGTCAGTCTCTGGCAGCTGGAGTACTCTCTTCTGGAATTAAGTCAGGAAACAGACTATTCTAAACCAGGGTTTGTTCCCTCTGGAAAGTGCCAATGCTGCTTCTGAAAGTAGGCTGCTCACCATCTCTTTTGACAACAGCTAAATACCAAGGCACAGCTTTCCTGTCCTTTCAAAAATGTATCTTTTCATTCCATCTTAATACTCCAAGTAAATTGTAACCACAAGTAGTATTCACTACTACTGAGTCCAAGTCCAGATACAAGAGTTGCATCAGATCCAGACAATCTGAAATATAATTTCAAAAGACTCATCAAAAGGCTGGCTTTGAATAACAACGCATGCGCGTGTGGAAACATCACATAGCACCCCATAAATATGTGCGAACTGAAAGACGAGTTAGATTCTAAAAAATTAAAGGCTGACTTTAAATAAATAAGTGGATTTAGTGCACGCACACACACACAGATAAATGTTCTGACAGGACTGAAAAAATAGCTATAATCTGGAATGCTTTTTAATTCAGAAAAGGGTTCTCAGCGAACGCCACGGTACTGACGAACTCTGAACTCCGTCTTTCACCCCAAGCGTCTTGACACTTGCATCAACTCTGAGGAAGTTGAGGGTGGGCTGTTTGCCCGTGTTTTTACAGACCTGCCTCTCAAGACGGAATGTGAGTCAGACCCCGCGGCGGGAGGCGCCTGCGCCCACCGCCCCCGGTCCTCAGGCGGTGCGCGTCGACGGACGCCAGACAATAGGTGACCACAGGCGCCCGTGTCCCCGCGCCTGCAGTCGGGGTCCACTCGCGAGCCCGTGCGTCATCACGGCGCCGGCCACCCGGCTGTTCCTGCCCTTCTCCGCAGACGGCAGCCCGGTTCGCAGCCGCGGGCGCACGCCCAACGGAGCCCGGCGTGCGGAGGCCGCCCGCGCCGGGGTCGCCGGGGTCGCGGGGGAGGCCAGGGAGGCCCGGCCTCGGCCCGGACCCCCGGCCCGGCTCACCCGCGCCCCCGCCCCGGCTCACCCGCCGCGGCCGCCCCCGCCCCCCGCCCCCGCCCCCGCCCCGCAGCCCCCCGCCCCGCCCCCCGGCTCACCCGCCGCGGCCGCCGGGCCCTCGTCGCCGGGCGCCAGCGTGACGGCGCCGTCCCTGCAGACGCGGAGCTGCGCGGCCGAGCGCACGCGGCGCGGGGGGCGGCGGGCGGCCCGCAGCGCGGCGCAGCCCTGGAAGCACACGGCCCACGCCTGCTCCTCGTTGATGGGCTGCCCGTACAGCCGCAGGATCTCCGCCAGGCTCAGCGCGTCCGGCGGGCCCGCCGCGGGCTCGGCCGGGCCCTCGCCGCCCGCCGCCTGCGCCATCCCGCGAGGGGCCGCGCCGGCTGCCGCGTCCGCTCAGCTCCGCGGCATCGCCTCCGCGCGCCGCCCGGCCGCGCCCCACCCGGCCGCGCGCCGCCCAGCGCGGGACAGCGAGGGACAGCGAGGCCGGCGGCGTGGGCGAGCGAGCGCGCGAGCGCGCGCGGCGGGCGGCGGGCGGCGCCTCAGCTCCTCCGGCCGCGCCCGCCCCGAGGCTCGCCGGCAGGGGGCGCCGCGGAGGGCGCGGGGGCGCGCGGCGGGCGGGGGCGGGGGCGCGCGGCGGGCGGGGACGCGCGGCGGGCGGGGGCTGGGCACGGTCCCCGCGTCCCCCGCGTCCCCCGCGTCCCCCGCAGGCGGAGCCCGGAGCGCGCCAGCCGCGAGGCCGCCGTGCGGAGAAGGCGAGGCGGTCGCTGCGGTCGCTGTCACCGACTCGCCCTCGGAACGGGCCTCAGAAACCCACCGGGATGGAGCGCAGCCCGCAGCGCAGCGCACGAGCGGCTGCCGCCCGAGCTCGGCCGGGCCGCGCCGCGCAGTCTGCCCCTTCCTAAGGGCGGCTGCTCCCGGTCGCCGACATCGGGGCCTGGCGCGGGGCACGTATCGCTCACGTTTGTCTTCCTGCGGCGGCAGAGCGGCCCCGCGCCCCGCGGCGACCACCGCCCCCGCCCTGCCCGCCGCCTGCCGGTGGTGTCTCGGGTGGTGTCTCGAGGCACTTACCCCGGGCTGGGCTGGGCTCCCAGGGGCAGCGCTTGCCCACACGTGGGAGGCGCTGGGTGCCGTTCTCAGCACCGCGTGCAGATAAGTAAAATGAACGTCCATTCACAATTTAAAATATTTTTAAAAATTACTCCCAGGCCTCACTGAACCCGCTAAACAATAAAACAAAATTAAAGTAAAATAATCACCATTGGTAATTCTAAGGCTAGTCTTGTGTGAAATACCCTACAGAGTTGAAAGCGTCAACCAAGTAAGAAATCTATAGGAACTACCATTTTACATGCGATATTAGAAACCTCATGCTAAACATTACATCTTGCAGAAAAAAAATCACAACGGCTTATTAATGTCTAAGATGCCACCGTGTATACAGCACGAATGTGGAAAAGAGGAAACCAAAGGTCAGAAAGGAAAAGAAATGGAGTGGGGGCTACGTAGGCACCTTATAATTTCACTTAGACAAACATCTCGGAACTGTGGTGCACACCTGTAATCTCTGCAATTTCGGGAGGCTGAGGCAGGAGGACTGCAAGTTCAAGATAGGCCTTAGAAACTTAAGAAGGCCCTAAATAACTTAGTGGAAGCCCTGTATCAAAAAGGCCTGGAGAGTGGTTCAGTCTTTAAGCACCCCTGGGTTCAAACCTCAGTACAAAAATAATGAAATAGATTCTTTAGAATTTTTTAGATGATGAATATTTTATTCATTTATTTATATATGGTGCTAAGAATCAAACCCAGTGCCTCACACATGCTAGACAAGTGCTCTGAGCCACAACCTCAGCCCCAATAAAATAGATTTTTAAAAAAAGACATACGAAGCACCACTAAATTATGGGCTCATAATCTTCTTTGTAAAAATGCAGTATTTGTATGTGACCACACCCTCATAGGCAAAGAGCTTTGATTCCTTATAAGACTATGATTAAAATCATGCTCAAACATTCCCAAATTTGCTGTTTTGAAAGTGTAGATTCTGCGTGGATTTTGTAAATACAGAAAGGCTTAAAATAGATTGAACAATGGAGTGACATGGTCTACTTTTGTGGGCAGCACCACCATCTTCTGGCTTTATGCAATATTGCTGCCACACTGCATTTGGATATTACAGCCAAAAACACTTGTGCCCTTGCCTCATCCGGAAGAATGAAGTGAAATGAACTAATCAGCTGAGCAATCAAGGAGCCACTCACTTGCTTCTAAGTGTCAGGCATAGGCAGTAAATATCCACCTAAAGATAACAATGAGGGAAGGAGTGAAAATGGAAAAGAAATCCAAACTTAATCTTCATCTTTAAAAGGTATTTTTTGGCTTGTTTTGTTTGTTTTTTTGGTACCAGGGATTAACTCAGGGGCACTCGACCACTGAGCCACATCCCCAGCCCTATTTTGTGTGTTTTATGTAGAGACAGGGTCTCACTGAGTTGCTTAGCGCCTCGCCATTGCTGAGGCTGGCTTTGAACTCGGGATTCTCCTGTCTCAGCCTCCCAAAGTGCTGGGATTACAGGCCTGTGCCACCGGACCTGGCTAAAAAGTGTCTTCTTAAAAACAAATTTGTAACACTAATTTTTTTTCCTTTCCTAAATGATCATTTTAAAAACACATTTTCGAAGGGAAAAACATGGCACTGAATCACAGTGGCGTGGCTGCGCGTGTGCAAATTCATGGCTATATTATGTTTAAAGTAAATCTTTTGCCTTTGTGAGCATGTATGTCATTAAGTAGAGGCAAAATGTGAGCTGGAATGTTGCTTGATGTTCCATCTCTACACAGAAGGGAAAGTTTAAAAATCATAGCAATTTTATTTTATAAAGCCATAATATTTGACACTTTCTGTACAAAGGCAGTGTAATTTTTTTATATGACTTTCAGTACCCTTTGAAATTTTGATAAGCCCCACCCATCCATCATCACAAGAGTCTGAAATGACCACTGGCCCCTCAAAGGCTACCAGATGTTGATATATTCTCAGTGGGGTTCAAGTAAATCCTGTGGAATTAGCTAGTATTTTCCCTCTTTTTCATTTTCAATTCAAATGCTTTGTGTTCAGCGTATTTGGCCCAATTTGTCATTGATTCCTTTTTTTTTAGTTGTCAATGGACCTTTATTTATTTATATGTGGTGCTGAGAATCCAACCCAGTGCCTCACACATTGCCAGGCAAGCGCTCTACCCCTGAGCCACAACCCCAGCCCCTGTCACTGATTTCTTAGATTTATTTTCTGCAGGACTGGGGAATCAACCCTGGGCTTCAAGCATGCTACTTGCTCTACCACCAAGCTACTTTGCAACTCCTGACATTATCATCACTCCGTGACTTCAACTTCTAAAAACTGTTCCATGTGGTTAAAATGTCTAGACAATTCAAATCAACATTTAAATGTCTTTTTCAAAGTGTTAAAAGATCTGTGAAAAATGACGGCATGTTACTCCAAAATTAATTTGCTTTTGTTGTGTTTATTAAAAAATGGAATCCTTGACATTTTTTCTTATATTTACTTATCATTTTTGCAGAATAAATGTACTTCATGCTTCACACTCCGGATGTGCTGGCTGAGCTGCTCTGAGTCTTTCAGGGAGCACGGCCTTCAGGGAGCACACCTGTTTGTGCAGCCCAAGCTTATCCCCGACACTTCCAGACAATCGCTCCTAAGAGGCACATTCACCTAGAAAAGTGCACCAAAAGGGGGAAAAATAGGACAGCGTATTTTTTCAATGTTGCAACCTAAGTTTTCATTGCTCATCATTATAATACCTTATAAATTTCTATTGATTTTTTTGTACTTTCAAAGTGCTTTCTTTAGTGATACAATTTGCAGGGCCAGATATTATTATCCCTGTGTTACAGGTGAGAAAATACAGTCAACAGGACAAAATAGAGGACTAGTAAATGAAAAAGTTGGGAATGGAATCCAGGCCTCCTGATCAACTGTTTTCTCTGCCACTTGCAAAGAGCAAGAAAATGTGCTGACACTCATTTCTCATTACACCAAGTCAAAGAACATACAAAGCAGATGCTTTAAAATTTGTGTATACCAATATAACCAGAATTTTTTTTTTCCCCTTTAGTACTGGGAACTGAACTAGGGGCCACTTTACCACTGAGCTACATCTCCAGTCCTTTTAACTTTTTTTTTTGGTACTGGGGATTGAACTCAGGGGTACTCTACCACTGAGCCACATCCCCAGCCCTATCTTGTGTTTTATGTAGAGACAGGGTCTCACTGAGTTGCTCAGCGCCTCGCCATTGCTGAGGCTGGCTTTGAACTCGCGATTCTCCTGTCTCAGCCTCCCTAAGTGCTGGGATTACAGGCTTGAGCCACCGCGCCCGGCTCCTTTTAACTTTTTATATTGAGACAAGGTCTCACTATGTTGCTTAGGGCCTCATTAAGTCCTTAGGCTGGTCTCCAACTTGTGATCCTTCTGTCTCAGCCTCCTGAGCCACTGGTATTACAGGAGTGTGCCACTGTGCCAGCTGAACTTTTAGTACTTGAACATATTTTAACTGAAATCCTGCAATGATGCCAACCTCCCTTGATGTGCTTTTTCATTAGCATGGAAGTGTCCCTGTGTGGCAGTCTTCTCCCCACAGT
>PVHX01015743.1:0-45551 GCA_004024805.1 Geosciurus inauris
AAGCCCAGGTCCAGATGGATTCTCAGCTGAGTTCTACAAGACTTTCAAAGAAGAATTAATACCAATTCTCCTCAAACTATTTCATGAAATATAAAAGGAGGGAACCCTTCCAAACTCATTCTATGAGGCAAGTATCACCCTGATTCCAAAACCAGACAGAGACACATCAAAGAAAGAAAACTTCAGACCAATATCCCTGTGAACATAGATGCAAAAATTCTCAATAAAATACAGGCAAACTGCATACAAAAACATATCAAAAAATAGTGCACCATGATCAAGTGGGGTTTTTCCAGGGATGCAAGGTTGGTTCAACATATGGAAATCAATTAACGTAATACATCACATCAATAGACTTAAAGATAAGAATCATATGATTTTATCCATCGATGCAGAGAAGGCATTTGACAAAATACAACACCCTTTTATGCTCAAAACACTAGAAAAACTTGGGATAGTAGGAACATACCTCAACTTTGTAAAAGCTATCTATGCTAAACCCAAGGCCAACATCATCCTAAATGGAGAAAAATTGGAATCATTCCCTCTGAAAACAGGAACTAGACAGGGATGACCCTCTGCAGTGCTTCAGGACCATTTTCTGTGGATGTATGGGATGCCTGTTCACCATCACAATATCCCACATAGTACACTCCCAAGCAAGAAACTCATTTGAGCTTAAGAAAAATGTGGCCATGAATTCCATGTTCATTATTCTTTCCATGAATCACAATGACTAGGAGAACACAGCATTATAAACTATTTGGATGACCTATCTCACTAGCTTGGAGACAACACTTTATTGGGTTTGAAGTATTGCGTACAATGCGATATGCGCTTTATATATCTGGTGTACTTTTTTCCTAACGCCCAAACTAAGGAGTAAAAGTAGTATGACTCTCTCACTACTGAATAACCTGCTCAAGTTTTTCTTCTTATCTTCAAAATCTTGGGCTCTGCTGCTCTTGTGATCTCTGCTCCAAAAAGAAAAATGTCCACTAGAGGACACAACAAGGGGCTTCACATGGTGAATTCCTTCCATGATATTACTGAACTGACAGTTAAGAGTATTAATTCCTTGTCTTGGGTGAATCACCTCAATTATCAAGGGAAATAGGATTGTTTCTACACCAAGGAGACAATAAAGATTTATATTAAAGAATTCTCTGGGGTAATTCTTAATACTGCCACATTTGATGGTTATCATCTTGGAAAATTATAACCGTCCAACAAAGACAGCATCACTAAGTCCTCATAGCCTGTAAAAACAGAAATTTGGTTCCTTTCATCAGGTAATGGTTGAAAGCACAGATAATATGAACTGGGTCACAGGAGAATTGTGTGATTAAAATGAATGCCCACAGTGACATTGAGACCCATTACAGAAATGAAGACTTTGTCTATTATGGATATTTTTATGTATATATTAGCCAATTATTTTTATTTTATTTATAGGTCATCAGTTCTCAAGAAGTTACTCTTAGATCAAGTGAAAAGAACAGAATACTAACCAGCATTCATGGATTTGAGATAAGTTAGGCACCACGGCTGAAACGATTTATGCCCCCTTGTGGAAAGAAGTGGAATGTTGCCTTCTGTAAAGTGAAAGCCTGAACTTCTGTAGCATGCATGCTGAGTGAAATAAGAATCAGTGGTGCCAACTCTATTTAACCCTATTTGTTTCCAGGTACATTTTTATCCTTGCCCTGATCTGCTCAGTTTTGCAATGGGGTGGGATGAGGAATGGGGTGGGACTCATTGATGACCCTACAGGCTGCATTTCCTTGTCTCTAACATCCACAGATTAGAGGACAGAATTCAGGGCATGTCTGCCTCCCAGTCTGCTTCAGGTGGCACTTTGGGCAGTAGCAGCCTCCATTCTGTAGCTCCAGCTTCTATAGGACTGGTCTGCCATGCTTGCTATAGTTTCTTTCAAGTGATCCTACCATTGGGGGTCTAGTAGCACCACTTTCTCTTTTAATCACTCAAGCCTAGGGATGTTACTAACTTCAAATATTGAGGTTTCTTCAACATTCCCAGTTGGGATTCTTAGCCCTTTCATTGCTTGTTTTACCGATTTTTTGCATAAAATATCTTATGCCGCAAATACTTAAAAGTTGTTTCTGTTTTCCTAGTATGACCCTTGCTGACATAGACTGCTTACTGACATCATAAAAATGCAGATGTCATCAACTCATTCCCCTATCATGAATAGCTATGCAATTTTTTTCTTTGATCAAAGCATCCATAATATTTATTCTTGTAATTCAGGATTTCTCAGCCAAACAATGAATGCCCTGTCATAGGAGATTATCTTGCACATTGCAAATATTCTACCTGTGGCCTCCTCTTACTAGAAGCTGGTAGCACCTCGCTCTCAGGTCTTGGCAACTGAGAATGTCCCCAGAAATTGCCAAATGCCCCCGTTGGGTAGGAATAGTAGGCAACTGCCCCTAGTTGAGAACCTCTGCTCTAATTGAAAACCTGATTTTTTAAAAACATAGTTATTTCTTTTTCTCCTTTTAAGCAAAGATTTATATTTGAACTAATCCTTGCCTGTCATGCTTTGATGTGGTTATTAGGGTCTAGTTAAATACAGGGGCAGACAGTCATATATGTGATAATTTTATTTTTTCATTTTACATCTTCAGTCACTTGCCAATACAAAATGTTCATCCTATACGAATGAAACATTGCATACAACACCAGAAAGGTGTTTCAAAAGCATTTCAACCCATATCATGCCATTGTACATAAACATCTTGCCACATCCATCCCCATCCTACATTTATTGAGCATTTATAGAGTACTAGGCTCCTTGAGAAACACATGGACCAATCCAAAAAGGAGAAAAGTAGGAGTCGTATTCCCATTCCATGATACCTGATATAATAGCATGACATACACATCCACATAGGAAAAAGTGTGCTTCTCAGGGAATGAGAGGAGATGATTTGCTCAATCCTGCATTAATCAGTGAAGGCTTTCCCATAAAAACTATGTCATTACAGGCTCTGGGCCATACCTCAAGCAATTAGAATGGACTTTGGTCCCATACTGAACCATAGAATGACAAGAAATTCATCGATACCAAAGGGAATTTGGAACCATGGGATCATGTCACAAGAAAACTACCTAAATATAGCCATAGGTTGCAAGATATCTGACTCCCTTTACTTTCATTTCCTACTCAAAACAGTGTTTTTTATTTTTAATTTTTTTCCTTTATGGAGTGAATAGGAAACTCTGGAGAATCATTGAGATCAGTTACTTTTTCTCTACTTAACTCAGTTGTCTTTTCTTACTTATTTTTGTGATCTTGAAACTTATAAACTGTCTGATGTTCCCAACAAACTAACATGTTTTATTCTTGTTCAAGTACCTCCTCTAAAAGTATGTTCTAAACTAGATGAAATTTGACATCTTCTACAGCCTTGCCCTGAATATCCATGGGATTACTTTCAATTCTAAAAAGCATAAATCTTTGATATGGTACCTAGTCTCTGTGTATTCATTATTTTTTATCCTTCCTTTTTGTTTCACATATGCTTATCCATGATGGACAAGTATTCCATTGTATGTTACTGACTAGAGTATCTGCAGTTCATATACCTGACTGTGTTAATGAGGATAAAGTGAAAATGATGAATGAAATGGTAAAGATGCAGCTATGGCCATGAAGCTGCTTAATAAACATAGTAGAATTATCATCAGTGTTACTATAGCACGTGAGTATGTATTTGAGGGTATTTGAATAAGTAAGTAACTATTCATTAAGACTAGAAAGGCATTAGCAGTAGGATTACTTGCCTGTGAGAAACTCTTTGACTAGAGAAGTTCTTTTAAGGGATGATTAAATTTCCTTCTGACATTTTTTCAACCCTGAAAAGGTCAAAGGATAGTACACATTAAATATCCCACTCAACCCCACAGGAAAGTAAAACAAGTTCAGTTAAAGCAAGTGCATACCAAATCCTGTCTCTTGTGTTGGCTTCACCTGTTTTAGCTCTTGATGTCCCTATGCCTGTTCCTTCCTCATAACCTTCCGAACTGCTTTCTTCACATCCTTGTTCCTCAGTGTGTAGATCAGGGGGTTGAGAGTGGGAGCAAGAATCATGTAGAGCACTGCAAGTGCTTTGCTCTGGTCCTGAGAGTAGTTGTCCTTTGGTTGCAGATACAAAAACATAATGGTCCCATAGAAGAGTGAGACCACCATTAGGTGGGAAGCACAAGTCCCAAAAGCCTTTTTCCTTCCCTCTTCTGAGTGCATTTTCAAGACTGCCCTGGCAATGCACACATAAGAGGTCAAGATGATGGAGACAGGCATGGCTAGGATGATTAGCCGGGCAATAAACATTTTGGATTCTGTTGGGCCAGTATCCACACAGGAGAGTTTAACAATGATCAGCAGCTCACAGAAGAAATGGTCCACACGCCGGTTTCCACAGCGAGGCAGTACAACGGCCATTGAGGACTGTAGAAAGGAGTTGGCAAAGCCAGCGGACCAGGAAGCTGCTGCCAGGAGGTGACACAACTTGGGGTGCATGATGGTGGCATAGTGCAAGGGCCAGCAAACCACAACATAGCGATCAACTGCCATCACTGCAAGGAGCACACACTCAGTGGAGCCAAGTGCCAACGCCACCCAGTACTGCACCATGCAGCCAGCATAACTGATCTTCTTGTTGCCTCCCCACATGTTTACCAACATCTGGGGCACAATGCTAGTGGTAAAACAGAGGTCGAGCACAGAAAGGTTTCTGAGAAAGAAGTACATGGGTGTATGAAGTCGCGCATCCAGAATCGAGAGTGAGATGATGGCCACATTACCCACAAGGGTTATGCTGTAGAACGTCAGGACAAAAAGGGAGAGGATCAGCTCCAACTCAGGATGCTCAGAGAAACCCACTAAGATGAAATCTTCACCTGAGCTGTCGTTGGTTGTTTCCATCTCCTCTTCAGAACTATTACTGAGGGAGATCCCATGCCATCTAGAGTGGGATTTAAGGATAATAGGTGGGTAGTTAATATTTGTAATGAACTGGACAAACAGAGCCCCTGGACAGGACCTAAATTGTACTTTATTTTTATTTCCTTTTGTTTTTTCCAACTTGTTACACCTGTCATTGAGTGTGAACTCCAGCAGGCTCATGGCCTCCATGGTAATAAAAGTATCACAATTATTTTCAGTTATATACAGAATTGAAATTCACTAATTTGATAGGCCAGTCTCATAAATAGCAAAGACTCAGAATCTCATTCAACATTCAGTCATGAACTCGTCCTAGCTACAACCCCTTTCAGGTGAACTCATGTCTCGGGGAGGGGGTGCAGGCAGCACCCCCTCTTTTCCTGCCCTTTTCTGCCAGCATGTTGGCAGTGTGTCTAGGGTTTCCCTATTTGGGTCATGCAAAGGGGAGGGAAGGGATTCCCAGAGAACTCTTACTCTCCCAAGACAATTTTATGCTCTCAGAGCCTGATGGGTGTTTAAAAACCAACTCTTCTCATGGGAAAGAGTATTCTTTAGACACTACTTTGCTGGACCTGCATATCCACAGCATAAGTGGATGCATCTCTTTCTGAGACAGCTTACACCACCTTTTGTAAACTCTGGGGATCAAGGTCTTATCCACAATGCTTGGTCCCTTTGCTCCCTTTGTGGCCCTACAGAATAATACTCAGGACAACCCCTCAGCACGAGCTGTCCCTTCACTGTGACACTCCTCTGCCACACAGGAAACCATTTTTCATCTTTTGGTTCACTCATTGCAAGCAACCAACACTTACTTGACTCCACCATGGGAGCCGTTGTCAGCACTTTTCTCATCCCTAGATTTTCTGTGTAAGAGTTGAACCTGGTTCATTTTGCCCCCTCCCAACTATAATATGCATTTATTAAAGTCTCCAGCTAGCTTTATTGAAATTTCCCACCTGGAGGCCTCTTTCCTGTTGGTGGGGATGGTTCTGTACTCAAATCAACAGTTACTCCAAACGAATTTTCACAATTTTCTTTTCTCCTCTCCCTTCTCTTAATCCAATTTAATTTTTCATATGTGTGAAGCTCTCTGAGTTGTCCAAGAACTATAAAACCATTTATAAAAATAATTTTCTTACAAGTTCTACACATAGCTGTTCTTTCACATTCTCTTTGAAGACAGTCATGTATAAAGCAGAAAGGGATGCATTTAGGATACAGTTCTTATGTATCAATCACAACAGGGTAGGAGGACACTCAATAACAACATTTTTCACACTTCTGTGCATGCTTCTGAATACAAATGAGTCACAGTAAGGTAGATGATTTCAAATAAGTGAGCAAAAGGTTAAAGGAACTTAGATTTATTTTCCATGGTATTTGCATAAAGATGCCAGGAGGGAAATCAAAAAGTCAGTAACAAATTCACTCTATTTGAACAGAAGTTGAATAAGAAACCAAGCAACAAAGCAAAAGGTTATTTCTATACTTTTCATTACTATTTCCTCATTGATTCTTCCTGTGTTGTCCCTCTGCTGTTAAACAGCAATTCTTCATAGTACTTCTTTCAAGATAGTCATTGCCTTCAAGAAGCTTTGAGATATCCAGGTCTCTCCAAATTTTATTTTATCCTCTACTAATTATGTTGAGTTTAAGAAAAACTTTATCATAGCTGGAGATGTATGAACATGGTAGAGTACTTGCCTAGCTTAAATGAGGCCCTGGGTTTAACCCCCAATATGGAGCGGGGGCGGGGAGAAATCTCCTCATGGGACTCTAAAAACTATCTCTTTTCCTTACAACAGCATCTTATCTCTTCACTGGTATATAGGTTATTAGATACATTTTTTCCAGCTCTTCAAACTGACCATATCTGAGATAGTAAGAGTGGGGCACTGGCATATATTCAGCCTTTCAGTGTTCTCCTCTATGATTGGTCTGTTTCATTAGAATGAATGGTTAAACAAATTTGGCATGCTATATAGTTGTTTTCCATCCTATAAAGTTGAATAATTTTGTATTAATCCATACCTCAATTTTAAAATTACAAATAAATTTAAAGGAAAGGGGAAAAGAAATAAGTGTAAGAAAAACTGATCAGGTGTATTTTGCCATTTCACAGAAGCAAAAGAGGTACACATGTGATATAAGGGAAGATTCCATTTATAAGCAAAAGATTGGATTGGGTTGGAGCTCAGAGATACAATATGGGGAAGAAAGAGGTAGAGAAACCCGAGATGGGATTTAATGTGTTCATCATTAAATATATGTTCAGCAACTGCCAAATATGTGGCAAGTAACACGTTTATATTCAGTTAGCATCTGTCCAAAGATCCCAAATACGTGATCTTTGAATAAAATATGAAATCACCATATTTGGTTTAATTTATATAAAACTTTAAATTGGGGAATTTTTTTGGGGGGAGGGGGTACCAGGATTGAACTCAGGAGTACTCGACCACTGAGCCACATCCCCAGCACTATTTTGTGTTTTATTTAGAGACAGGGTCTCACTGAGCTGCTTAGCACCTCGCTGTTGGGGTTGTTTTTTTTTTAATGAAAATCTCTAGTATCTTATTTAAAAGCCAGACACCAAATTCACTTCCAGTGAATTTATAATGTTTAAGGAGACAGAAATGTTAACTACCCATACTCCATAAGTTTGTATCATTGAAATAATAATTTTTAGAATAAAATAAGCAGATATTTCTCTCCAATTCTCTGTCCTCACACTACTTATCCCCTCACACACCCACCTCACATATCTACAAGTCTAGCTTACCTGTCTATTTTCTATCAGAAGTAGAGATTGGTCCCCATCCATCTGCTAACTGAACTGAGTCTTGTTTTCAAGAAATTCTGTGGCTTCATCAGCTCCAGCTAGGCCCATGAAGACTCCGCAGATTTCTATGCTTTGGGTTGCAAACTATTTCAAGTTATTCCTGCAAGTAAACTTAGCATAAATCTGAATAATGTGGACTAGCAAAGACAGAATGATCCCATAAACCATTAGAAAAAGAAAACTCAGTTCTTCATTTTCTTTTACTACTTAGAAGTTATTAAATATTATAAGAGCCCATTGTAATAAAAGTACCTGATACTTGCTTTTTACTTGTTTATGTCATAAGTGAACTTGAACTTCACAGTGACACTAGGATGTAGTTAAATATTAACATTCTCACTTTATAACCAATTAATTAGCATGCATTAGGTAACAAAGCATATAAGAAATAGTAAAAAGCCCAGGGCAACTAGTTATAATCTTTTTGCATTTTTCTACATTACAGAAACTTCATATCTCCACTGAAAGAATAAGAGAGAAGTGGTAATGGTGAAGAAAAAGGAATTAATTGGAATAAAAAGAGTTAATTCATCAGGGAGTTGGGGAAGTTTGCTAAAATGGGATAAAATAAAGAATCCATGATAATATTAAACTTATTATGATCAATAATAGGAAATCTTTTTGAATCATTCTTATTTGGATTAACTAATTTAGTTAGAGAACCTTGATAATGCCATCATAGGCAGTCCGACATATTAAAGGTGAAATCAAGAGACCTCTGTTTAAATCACTTACTACATGTGTCAACTTGGGGAAGTTTTTAATATTTCTGGGTCTTACCTCACTCATCTGTAATATTAGAATAATGATATCATAAAATTATTCTTTTTATGGATTATCTTTAAATTTATACAAAAGTTAATTTAACTGTTACTTACTAGATTAGTGGCACTAGTAGTAGTAGTAAGAAAAAGGGTAACTTTTCTCAAGTGCACACTACAATCTTAGCAAAGTAAAGAGTGCTTTGCCTGCACTGCTCCACTTTATATCCATCTGTAATCTGTAGGTACTTCTCTACATTGCCTCATTTTATGTTCATATATAACTTTATTAACATTAAAGTCTCCCTTTACAGAGTAGAAAAATGAAGCTTATAGTGACTTAGACCTAAATTTAACATCACATCCCCAGGGTCTGATAGAACTAGCACTTTAGGTCAGAACTCATTGGTTCCAAAGTTTATAATCATTACCCTGCCATACAGTACTGACTACACTATTTTAGGTGGCTATGCATATAATCCCTTTGTGGTTTATATCTCTCAGTACCTGGCACATGACAGGCATTCAGTAAGTGTCAGCTGAGTAAAGGGAAGAGGTGGAACTGTCAGAGTGTAAAGCATTAAACAAAAAAAGAAAACCTCTCAATCCTGATCGCTCAGGATTGTAGAAAGAGGGGGAAAATGATCAGGTAGGTGTTCCTCCCTAGAGTCACCTATATATACTGACCTGTCTTCTTAATAATTAAAAATCACCCTAAGAAAGCATTAATGATGCAGTTTTATGCTGATGTAGGGTCTGAGGTGGGCATCATAATCAGAAGTATATTTTGGCTTTTGAGACCCTCCCAGCTAAAAAATGGCATCCAGAGAGACTGAAAACCAAGGAAAATGCTCACCTTCACAACATTTGTCAGTCTAACATGCTAAAAGCCACTTTCTTGTCATGTTCTTTATCATCCATTTAAAATCCTAGTAGGAGGTAAGAGAGATGAATTCTTGGAGAAAGAAAAGAGATTTTGCTAGGACTCTGCAAGACACAAGGGTTTCATTGGCCTGTTATAAGTGAAATCACTGTCAAAGCAGCCAAAACATAAAGCTGTGTTTTCTCTTGGCCAACACTGTTTATTGAGCCAAAGAGTGTATAGAACTTATTTACCAAAATACAAAGTTAGGACCAAGAAAACAAGTTGGGATTTGCAAAACTGCCAGTGTTCTCCTTTGCTTCCTCTTCATATTGGTCTTCTTTCTTCAGCCTAAAAACTATTTTTCTGTTTCCCAATTTCAGAAATGCAGTTGAGCACCCAAATCATGTCTTTATCTGCTTCTCTCCTTTTCCCCCAGGAGTAGGGACAAAACATTATCCTGGGTCCATAATGGATCACAGGATAATATATGTCTAGTGCACCAAGAATTTCTATCAGCTAAATCAATTTCTGGGACCTCACAGGTAAAAGCCTGTCTGCTGTACCCAAAGACCAAGGAAACTTCAGTCTGAATAGCTGGGAGTTCTTTCTTCCTGTCCCAAATAATTTATCATTGCAGGCAGCTTTTATACTAAGTGCCTGGGGAATTGTAACAAATCCACAAGCAACCTTACTTATTAATGCTGAAATAACAAGTAACTTTCAGTTTCCCCTGAAGGATGTGCCCCAAAGTGATCAATTAGTGTAGAGTAGTAGGAGACCCTTGGGAAAAGGGCAATAAAGTATCTAAGGCATTAAAGTCTGTTTCTTCGTTCTTCCTCTTAACTTCCACAATTTATAGGTGAATAAATGTTTTATTAAATGCCGTAATATTTAAATGGTCACTAGAATTTTATTAATTAAAATAGGGAAAGAATAATACACTAGACACCTTTGGGTTTAACCAAAAGTTTTTTTAAAAGTCAGATTTCCTAGTTATAATAGCTTGCAAGGTTATTGGGGAGGTGGCTGTTTGTTCATTTTTATTTAATAAAAATATATGTGGTATGTATAGTAATGATCCTTGACTGAATTTACACCAATTATATAATTTGGAAAAAATACTAAAATAAAGGTAGGTTGCAAAAATATATACATTTTCTGATACATCTTTCAATTTCTCCATTAAAAATTATCATATTTTTCAAAAAGCTGGGGGAAATCCCATAAAAGTAGAATGAAGATCAGTGGGAAGAGGAAGAGGATTGATGGAAGGGAAGAGGAATGGGAAAAGAAACAGCAGAATAAAATTGACCAAATTATGCTATGTACAAATATGAATATACATAGTGAATTGTATGTTTATGTATATCTATAAAGCATCAATTTAAAAAACAATATATGAATAGAAGGAAGACCAGTAGAGTAGAGGAAGAGGAATCAGGGGAGAGGGGATGGGAGGAAAAGAGGAAGTACTGGGGACTGAAATTATATCCCATACATATATGATTATGTCAAAATGAGCTCCACTATTATGTATAACTATAATGCACTAATAAAAACATTTTTTTAAATTACCATATTTTTCATTCTCCTACAACCACTCCCCCTGAAATAAGGCTAGGGAAATAATGTGCATGAACCATGTACATGACTAGTTGTTTAAAAATAAGTTGAATTTAGTCAAATAATATTTATCATTTTAAAAAGCGAAGCTACCAAGGAGGGGCAATATGGAGGATTAGAGTGAGGCAGGATTTCTCCTAGCTCAACTACCCAGAATTCAACAGCAGGAATAGTGCTTCTCCCTAAAGCTTAGAGCCAAAAATCCTTAGACTGGTGGGGTAGTCTACCCTAGCCGAACCAGAGACCGTTCCACTCATTAAATGGACTGCCTGGCCCAGCCCACAGCTTCACCACTGGGCTGCAAGACCCATCAGCCCACTCTGACCAGCCTGGCCCAGGCCAGCTAGGCCCACCAGACAGAACCAGCCACCTCACAACCCAGCTGCAGCCCAGAGTGCTTGGCCCACCACTTTGCAGCCAAGCCTGCCTGACCCAGCTAGCTGCTTTGTCACCTGGCTGCAGCTGGGCTTGCCTGAGCCACTTCACTGCCAAGTCCACCTACCCCAGCCAGAGGTTTCACCACCCTGCCTGCAGCCCAGCCCGCCCACACCAATCTCCCAAGAATGTACCTTGGGAAGTCCTAAATCCCAAACTTCAACTAGGTGAGTAACACAATTAAAAAAAAAAAAAAAGGACTCAACAGCCCACAGTCCATACTTCTTCATAACTCAAGAAGAAATGAAAAGAAAATCAGCTGGGCACAAACAGTGAACACATATGCTCACTGGCTATTTTATCCACCATAGTGGAAATTGTTAACATTTCAGACTCCCCAAACATTGTATGTACAAATATGTACATGTACATATTTGTTTCTCTCTCCTCATTTCTAGCCTTTTTTTTTTTTTTTTTTGAAGGTGTTATTTTCCCATGCTCTGTATTTTGAGGGTTAGGGTTTTTGGTTAGCATATTTTGATTTTGTTTTGTATAGTCTTTGATCTCCTTTGTCTCCTTTTGCTGACAGCCAAATTCTGTTCTCTCCTCCTTTATATTCTTCCATTTTTCCTTCCCCTTTCTCATTAACGACATATCCTGTTACCACTGCATCTGCCCTATTCATACTTTGAAATTGCAAACAATTTTCCACACTCCTATCTCGTCTTCTTTCCTCATACTCAACTCTATGCTTAACACCTTTAATACTAATTAAGGTATATAACATCTGCCCCTACCACCAATGTCACAGCAATAACTAATATGGCAAAAGTCATAAACAACACCTATTATTTGATTTTAAGTCCAGACATAATTCATGCTTATTTACTGTTTTTACTGATAGAAATTGCTAATCCTACTATTTCTACATATTGTACAAATTAACACCGTAGACATCAAAATAGGAACTAAGTACCTAGTCTACTGCTATATATTGTTTTCATAGATTGTTGCTATCATGGGGCTCTCCTCCTCCAATCTGTGAGATACTAGTAACATAGAGGAACACTCTCAATCTCACTACCCACTCTTGCCTCTAGGCCTATAATTAGAAGCAAGCCTAAGCAGGCTCCTAAAGGTGAGATACAATATGACTCACATGAAGGTACATTACACTCCAAAGGAACTTCTTGAGTTTTCTAATTCATACAAGCAGAGGTCTGAGGAACATGTGTAGAAATTGATTTTAAAGGTGTGGGATAATGATGAAAGGAACATAAAATTTGACAGGGTTGAATTTATTGATATAGGCCCATTAAACAGAGTCTCTGGATTTACTGTAGCTGTTCACAAGGTACTAACTGTTTGGATGGTTGGCTGAAGTATGAATCAAAAAATGGCCTACTGTAGGTAAGTTGGAAATACCTGACCTCCCTCGGTAGGGAGAGATTCAAGGCTCAGAGAAATTGGAATGCTGGAGTTGGATATGCCATGTCTGACCTTCACCTCTACACTGAGAGGATCCAGCAGATATACCCTTCACCAAGACCGTAAGAAACTTGTGAGGAGAACACATCATCTTTGCAGAACTTTTTCATTGTTCTTTTCTGTATACCAGACCTCATCATAGGAGCTATAGTCGATCAATTGGGAGATTTAAATGCAATGGGAATAATTGAATCGGAGGGAGGGAGGGGCCAAGTGGCAGCACTCAATCTCCAAAAAGCCTTACTTAGGCCTTTTACCAGGGTCACTGTGCATTGGGGGAAAGGTAATAATCACACCTTTGGGGTACTACTAGACACTGGCTTTGAATTGATGTTGGTTCTGGGAAATACAAAATGTCATTGGAGTTCTTCAGTAAAAGTAAGGGATTAAGGGAGTCAGGTGATCCATAGAGTTTTGACCAAAGTCTGACTCACAATTGGTCCCCAAACTCATTCTGTGGTTATTTACCGAGTCCCAAAATGTATAATTGGGATAGATATACTTAGCACTTGTCAAAACCCCACATTCATTCCCTAAGCTAAGGAATAAGGGCTATTATGATGGAAAAGACAAAATGGAAGCCACTATAGTTGCCTATGCCTGGGAAAATAATAAATCAAAAACAAAATAGTGCAGCCCTGGAGGGATTGCAGAGATTAGTACCACCATCAAGGACTTGAGGTATGCAGGGGCAGTAATTCCTACCACATTCCCATTTCACTCTACTGTTTGGCCAGTGCAGAAGATGGATGAGTCTTGGAGAATGATGGTTGACTCTCACAGGTTGTGACATCAATTGCAGTTGCTGTACCAGATGTGGATTTTTAGCTTGAGCAGATTAGCACATATCCTGGTACCTGGTATGCAGCTATTGATCTAGCAAATGATTTTAGAAAACCCCACCAGAAACAATCTGTTTTCCGCTGGAAAAGCCAGAAATATACCTTCCTTTGTCCTTCCTCAAGGGTATATCAGCTCTCCAACCCTATATCATAACTTAGTTTACAGAGATTTTGACTTTCTCTTCCACAAGGTATCACACTGGTCCATTATACTGATGACTTTATGTTGATTGGACTAACTGAGGCAGAGGTAGCAACTATTCTGGACTTTCTAGTGAAGCATTTGCATATAAAGGATGGGAAATAAACCCCACTAAAGTTCAAAGGCCTTCAACCTCAGTAAAATTCCTAGGAGTCCAGTAATGTGGGGCCTGATAAGAAGTCCCTTCTAAGGTAAAGGATAAGTTGTTGCATCTTGCACCTCCTACTAATAAGAAAGAAGCACAATTCCTGGTGGGCCCATTTGAATTTTGGAGGCATCACATTCCTCACTTGGATGTGTTACAGCAGCCTATCTACTAAATGACTTGAAAAGCTATTTGTTTTGAGTCAGGCCCAGAAGAGGATAAGGCTATGCAATAGGTCCAAGCTGCTGTTCAGGCTGCTCTGCCCCTTGGGCCATATGATCCTGCAGACCCAATGGTACTTGTCAATGGCAGATAGAGCTCTGGAGCCTTTGGCAGGCCCCCATAGGTGAATCACATAGGAAGCCATTGGGATTTTCAAGCAAAGTCCTTTTATCATCTGCATACAACTAATCTCCCTTTGAGAGAGATTGGCCTGCACTGGGCCTTAGAGGAAGCTGAATGTTTAACCATGGGCCACCAAGTTACTATGTGACCTGAGCTGCCAATCAGGACTGGGTTTTATCTGATCTACCAAGTTGGATGTATACAGAAGCCTTCTACCATCAAGTGGAAGTGGTACATGTGCAATTGGGCCTAGGCAGGTCCAGAAGGCACGAGTAGGTGGCATGAAGAAGTGATCCAAATTGATCATTGCTCCTACTCCTGCTACAAAGCATGAACATATGACCTCATGGGATGTACCTTAATGATCCACTGACAAAGGAACAGAAGACCAGGGCCTGGTTTACAGTGGTTCTGCATAATACATGATTATTACCCAAAAGTGGACAGCACAACTCTACAGCCCCATTCTGAGACAACACTGAAGAATCGTTGTGACAGGAAATCTTCAAAATGGGCAGAACTTTAGGCAATGCACCTGATTATACATTTTGCTTGGTAGGAAAAATGGCCAGATTCATGGGCTGTATCCAATGGTTTAGATGAATGGTCAGGAACCTAGAAAGAACAAATTGGAAAAAGACATCTGTGGAAGAGGCATGGAGATAGACCTCTCTGAATGAGCAAAGGATGTAGAGATATTTGTGCCCCATGTAAACATTCACCAAAAGATGACATTAAATTGCTTCCTCAACTTGGATCAACAACCATCTACAGTACAAGTGTTTAAACTTCACCTTGTTCATCTCCCAGCTTTGGTTGAGTTGATGCTAATTTAGCCTCCAATATCTTGCGTTTTGCTTTAGACTTCTCTGTGTACACTTTGCTTTGGTAAAAGCTCCTCAGTATGTCACATCCATGTTCTGTTTGTCTTATGTCTACTTGTTGCATTTTCTCAGCTTTTCATGCAGTCTGTAGCCACAGAACACTTTGTCTTTTGCAGCTTGCATGTAGACACTCTCTCTTGCTTTTTGCATCATCTTTTTAATTTTAAGTAAGACCACTACAGAGGCAAAGAGACTATCTCCACTATTGTGGTTGTTGTCTTAGGTATTTACCTGGCTCTATTCAGGAATGGGCATTATATCACCTTCTTTTAATGGCTACCTCCAGAACTTGAAGGGTAATTAGTTCACCATCATTTTTTTTTTTTTTTTGACACCAAGGATTGAACTAAGGAGTATTTGACCACTGAGCCCCATCCTCAGTCCCATTTTTGGTGTTTTATTTAGAGACAGGGTCTCACTGAGTTGCTTAGCACCTCACCATTGCTGAAGCTGGCTTTGAATTCGCAATTCTCCTGTCTCAGCCTCCCAAAGTGCTGGGAATACAGGCATGCACCACTACACCTGGCTTGTTCATTATCTTTACCTGATTACAAAGTGCCTCACTAGCACTGGTTAGTTTAAGATAGCTCACAGCTAATAAACCTTTTCTCAGCTGGTATTCTTTTCTTCACCAAAACTGTAGCTTTTGTCCTTACTATATATAGTGACTGTAGAGTGACTCTCCATGGACATTATATCCCCTCACATTTATAATTCAAAGGGAAGCCAAACAATATTATGATCCTTGTTCTTCCCTACATCACCTATTCTGTTGTTATTTTTGAACTTGCTATATTTTCAACATAGTTACACAAAAACTACTACCCTCCACTTTTCAAAATCAGGCATAAGCTACTCTAAAAATACTATACCTGGTGTATATACATTATGGGATATTAACCAACCATAAAAACGAGTAACTTTATGACTTTTGCCAGTAAATGGATTGATCTGGAGACTATCATGCTAATTGAAATGAGTCAATCCCCAAAAACCAAAGGTTGAATGTCAAAGCATGCTGATGCTAACACACAACAAGTGGGATGAAATAATAGAAGTTCAGTGGATTAGACAAAGGAGGATGAAGAGAAAGGAGGGAGGATAGAAATAAAAATACAGTGGAATGAATCAGACATAGGTTTCCTATGTCTGTATATGAATACACCACCAGTGAAACTCCACATCATGTACAACCACAATAATGGGATCTTAATTACAGTAAGTTATGCTCAATGTATGTACAATATGCAAAATACACACCCCTGTCACATATATCTAAAAAGAACAAATAAAAGAAGAAAAGAGAGACCAACCACGCTCACACAGACCATGCTGCACATCCCCTCCCTCCAGCTACCAATGGGAGGCTGTTCAGGCCTACTTTCATCTAGAGACAATAGCCAGGACCAGGAAGACCATTCCTGAGGTCCCTGCAGGCCCAGTAACACCAGAGGTGAGTTATTGGTAACCTGCAGAGACACTACAAGATTATATGGTAGTACGGGGATCCGCAGTCCATCCCGAGCCAGCAGGTCAAAGGGGAGACCCCCACATTCATCTTGCAGCTGTCATGGAAGTTGAGAAGGGTTGGAGCCAGCTGGCCGCCTATCCCCAGCCTTGCCTTCCGACGTCCGTCGCAAGACAATCAGACGCGCCAGGGGAGTCCAATCAGAGTAGGAATCCGTTTATTTGTGGAACTAGCATTCAAGTTATAGGGCCATTCGGCCAATCAGAGACAATGCACGTAGGTAACAGCTGCCATGTAGCAAGGCATGTAACCACCCCAACTTCTGGCCACGAGCTCCATGTTTGCGGAACCAACAGTAATTGTAAACCAATCATATATTTCCTCCTTCCTTTGTGCCTTTCCCATTTACATAATGGCTAGTCATTAGAGCATAGCACAGAGCTAGCCCCCCACAATGTAGAAACTGTAATATCTCAGATCAGCACTGCTAGAGAGAAAGACACATGAACAACATGAAAAACAAGGGAAGAAAATGCCCCCAAACAAAAATGCTACAATAAATAGAATCCATTGACAGCACAGTAGATGAAATGTCAGAGAAGGAGTTCAGAACGTACATAATTAAAATGATCTGTGAAGCACAGAATAATATAAGAAATCAATTATAGGCAACAATTGATCAATCCAACAAAGAGATTAGAGAGCAAATACAGGCAACAATTGATCACTCCAACAAAGAGATAAGAGAGCAAATACAGGGAGCAAAAGATTACTTCAAGAAAGAGATACTCTGATGAAAAACAAAGCAGAAATCCTTGAAATAAAGGAAACAATAAACCAAATAAAAAATTCAATAGAAAGCATCACCAACAGACTAGATAACTTGGAAGACAGAACCTCAGACAATGAAGACAAAATATATAATCTTGAAAATAAAGTTGACCACACAATGAAGATGGGTAAGAAACCATGAACAAAACATCCAAGAATTATGGAATAACATCAAAAGAACAAATCTAAGAATTATTGGGATAGAGGAGGGCACAGAGCTACAAATCAAAGTAATACACATTCTTTTCAATGAAATAATATCAGAAAATTTCCCAAACATGAAGAATGAATTGGAAAATCAAGTACAAGAGGCTTACAGGACACCAAATGACAAAACTACAACAGATCCACACCAAGGCACATTATAAAGAAAATGCCTTCAAACCAAAGATAATCAGAAGGGATAAAGAAAGACATTTCATACTGCTTAAGAGAACCATACATTAACAAGACATAACAATCATAAATATCTATGCCCTGAACAATGGAGCATCCATGTCTATCAAACAAATCCTTCTCAATTTTGAGAATCAAATAGACCACAACACAATAATACTGGGTGAGTTTGACACACCTCTCTCACCACTGAATAGATCTTCCAAACAAAAACTAAACAAAGAAAGAACACAATAATACAATCAATAATTTAGAATTAACAGACATATGCAGAATATTTCATCCATCAACAAGTGAATACACTTTTTTCTCAGCAGCACACAGATCCTTCTCTAGAATAGACCATATGTTATACCACAAAAAAGCCTTAGAAAATACAAAATTAAATAGAGATACTACCCTGCATTCTATCTGACTATAATGGAATGAAATTAGAAATCAATGGTAAAATAAAAAATAGAATATACTCCATCACCTGGGGACTAAATAATATGCTATTGAATGATGCATGGATAACAGAAGACATCAGGAAGGAGATTTTAAAAATTCTTAGAGGTAAATGAGAATTCTGATACAACATATCAAAATCTCTGGGACACTATGAAGGCTGTGTTAAGAGAAAAGTTCATTGCATTGAGCTCCTTCATTAAATGAAAAAAAAAAGTCTACAAATAAACAACCTAACATTACATCTCAAAGCTCTAGAAAAAGAAGAAAAAATCAACATCAAAAGAAGTAGAAGACAGGAAATAATTAAAATTAGGGCTGCAATCAATTAAATTGAAACAAAGGAAACAATTCAAAAAATTGACAAAACTAAAAGCCAGTTCTTTGAAAAAATAAATGAAATTGATAAACCCTTAGCCACCCTAATGAAAAGAAAAAGAAAGAAAACTCAAATTACTAAAATTCAAGATGAAAAAGGAAATATCACAAAAGACGCCATTGAAATACAGAAGATAATTAGAAACTATTTTGAAAATCTATACTACAGTAAAATAGAAAATCCTGAAGACATCGACAAGTTTCTTGAGGCATATGATCTACCCAAACTGAATCAGGAGGACATAAAACAGATCAATTTCAAGCAAGGAAATAGAAGATGCCATCAAAAGCTTACCAACCAAGAAGAGCTCAGGACCAGATGGATTCTCAGTCAAGTTCTATAAGACCTTCAAAGAAGAATTAATACCAATACTCCTCAGATTATTCCATGAAATAGAAATGGAAGGAGCCCTTCCACACTCATTCTACGAAGCTAGTATCACCCTGATTCCAAAACCAGATAAAGACACATCAAACAAAGAAAATCTGATGAACATTGACACAAAAGTTCTCAATAAAATTCTGGCAAATTGCGTACAAAAACATATTAAAAAGATAAGTGGGGTTCATTTCAGGTATGCAAAGTTGATTCAAAATATGAAAATCAATAAATGTAATTCATCACATCAATAGACTTAAAGTCAAGAATCATATGATTATCTCTATAGATGCTGAGAAAGCATTTGACAAAATACAGCACCCTTTCATGTTCAAAACACTAGAAAAACTAGGTATAGTAGGAACATACCTCAACATTGTAAAAGCTATCTATGCAAAACTGAAGGCCAACATCATCCTAAATGAAGAAAAATTGGAAGCATTTCTTCTAAAAACAGGAACAAGACAGAAATGCCCTCTTTCACCACTTCTATTCAACATAGTCCTTGAAACTCTAGCCAGAGCAATTCGATAGATGAAAGAAATTAAAGGGATAAGAATAGGAAAAGAAGAACTTAAACTACCATTATTTGCCAACATGATTTTTTACTTAAAGGATCCAAAAAATTCCACCAGAAAACTTCTAGAATTAATAAATCAATTCAGTAAAGTAGCATGATATAAAATCAATACACATAAATCAAATGCATTTCTAGACATCAGTGATAATGCCTCTGAAAGAGAAATTAGAAAAACTATCCCATTCACAATATACTCAAAAAAAATAAAATAAAATACTTGGGAATCAATTTAACAAAAGAGGTGAAAGACCTCTACAATAAAAACTACTGAACACTAAAGAAAGAAATTGAAGAAGACCTTAGAAGATGGAAAGGTCTCTTGGATAGGCAGAATCAATATCGTCAAAATGGCCATACTACCCAAAGTGCTATACAAATTCAATGCGATTCCAATTAAAATCCCAACAAAAAAGAAGAAAAGAATATCAACTAACTGACATAAAGTTCTTAAAGATGTTTCTTACATGATTGAGAAACATAAGGTTCAACAAATAAGCTATGAGTTGTGAAACTTGTGGATAGAGGCATGCTACAGAAAGTTCATAGGAACCACAGAGACTTCACCTGGTTCCAGGTTTAAAATAGGATGTATGGGAAGGACACCTTCATACATTTATCTCTTGGATGTCAGCACTACTGAGGAATGCCAGTCTGACATTCTCTGACCTTATTTGTTTTACATATGGGAATCAACTATTGATATGTGCCACCACCCCCTTGGAGTGCACCCTGAGAAACTGGGACCATTTTGGCCCAGACACCCTTAAGAAGAAAAGATTAATTTTCTTTTTTAATAGCCTCAATATTGCATAGCCTCAATATGAATTAGGAGAAAGAGAAATGGCATACCAGTGAGAGTCTAAACTATAATACTCTTTTCCAACTAGATTCATTTTTAAAAGGGGAAGGGAAATGTTCAAAAAGTGCCCTATATATAAGCCTTTTGCCTTTCATTCTCAAAACAGCAGCTTTCCTTGCTCATTAGCTGCCTGCCTGATATCCATCTGAAATGTAAGCTGCAAAAGCAAGGCCCCAAATCAATTTGAGACCAGAAAAGGAAAAAAGTTACACTTTTAAATTCAAGTGCTATGGGATATAAAAGACTGTTTTCTCCTTTCTTGTACTCTGGAATTCTGCTCTTTCAATAAGTTCCTCCCTAAATGGTTTTCTCTTGTCTCCAAATGGACACAGGAAAGAAAAGTGAAAAGATCCCACAAGTTTTGTTTTTCTTGAAATCCTTTTTCTGAGGACTTCATGGGCTCTCACATTCTCTAAATATCTGGGTTGACTCTGATCCAAAAGTGCACTCTTGTTCGATAAAGATGTTCCATGTGCTTCATTTCTAGAATAATTAGTGCTGTGCCATCTTTTTTCCAAGTCTGTCATTTTCTGAGCTCAAGCTTTTTCGGGTGAATTCACCTTTGGTCCTGCACCAATTTGTTTTCTCTTGTCTAACTGAAGTTTCTAGCCTTCTGTTTTTTCTTTCTGCTGTTTTTATTCAGAGTTTATTGAAGAATTAACTCTCGAATTCACTGGAAAAGGAATGATATCTTTTTCTTCGAAGAGTCCTAAGCAGGGAGAAAAAACAGTGGTGGTGGTGGTAGTAGTGAAACTGCCCCCACAGAGTGGGCATCTCAACCTTAGATTTCAGCATCCACCACGGCTGACAGATTCTACTCTAAATGTTCCCAACTGCACCAGATCTTCCTACATCTAAGTCACGCTGTAAAAATATGTGACAGCTCTATTTTAATTTCTAAAGTGTTAAATCTGGCAGTCTGTATAATAAACATCTGCAGCTCTTTTGTCTCCTGCCTGTGGGAATCAAATGCCTGGAGAAAAGTTATAAAGTCTTTGTTTCCTGTTGATTTCTATGTCTATGTGTGCACACCTGTGTATTTTATGTTGTGTCTACATATGTGCTTGTGTCTATATATCATGTACATGGTACCAAAACTGGCATATAAATAAATGAGTGCTCATCGATAAAAAGAAGAAATGGACCCAAGTGCCTTTTATAACCATTTTAAGTTATGCAACTTAAAATGGTTAAATATGTAACAACAAAGTTGTCTCTAAAACTATTAACATACACAGTTTTTCTTTCCAGATGATCAGTCAATAAAGAGATTGTTTTCTATAAAATGTTTAAAGTGTAATGTCCATTGCTATTAGAATTTTTCTTCAACAGAAAAAAAGATTATTTAAAATGTTAACTAGAATATGTTTTCATGGGTAACCTAAATTAAAAATGGGTAAATTAAATTTAACATAAATTGGACACTTATAAACCCCTGTTATAATAAGAGCAGATCGATGTTTTAATCTGATGTTTTTCTCATTTAATGAGAAAATTATGAGAAAATCATAAAATATTTTATTTCATTGAGAAATTTGAGTAATTTTGTATGCATTCATAAATTTTTAAGGATTCTTTCAAAATGTAAACTTAAAAGGTCAGCAACTAGGAAAGAGATGTAAGAAATTTATAGGTATGAAAATATATTTGGGGAAGGAAAATTAAAGGGGAAAGGAAATGTTTCTAGATGCGGAAGTTTCTTGCAGGTAAAGTTCAAGGTAAACAAGAGGGCAAAATGAAGGATGTAAACAAGTTTTAGAATACCTAAGTTATTTACAAAAGTTTTGTGAAAGGCAAATCTCAAGAGTTTGTGTGTTATTACATTGGCTATAATCAGCACACTCAAAATTATTTAAGAGTTTTTCTAACGTCAATGTTTAATGCACTAATTCTCTAAGTTTAAAAACAACAATTATTCCTTAAAACATTGATCTGCTCTTATTATAACAGGGGTTCTGTGGCTATTAGGTTTACAAATCAAGTATATTTTTGCTCTTGCTAATTTCATTTGATAACTATTCTCTGTTAACATTTTATAGTTGTACTACTTCTAACAGAATAACCTGAGTTAAGACAATAAGGTATCACCACCATGACAGATAGGATACAATGCTGACTTTCAGTACTGATACTTAAACCATTACTTGCATTTCAAGAATGATGGAACAGCACTGGGGTTGTGGTTCAGTGGTAGAGTGCTTGTGTGAGGCGTTGGGTTTGATTCTCAGCACCACATAAAAATAAACAAAATAAAGGTATTGTGCCCATCTACAACTAAAAAACAATTTTTTTTTTTAAATGGTGGAACTGGGATGCTGGATGTTTAAAACCAAAACTTTAAGACCAAAGCCAAGGAAGTAAAAAGGTAAAGGAAAAAAACCACCCATTATTTCAGCCCTTGCCCTCTAAAGTCAATCCGAACTCAGGGAATAACTGGACTTCTCTAAGCATGCTTCAACTCTGGTAAGTCACCTGACCTCCCAATCACAGTGATCACGAAAACCCAAGAGAACCAGAAGACAACCAGCTCACATTCTGCAAAGAGGATGGTCATTGGAGAGGGAAATGTCTGTGATGCTTCCAGGGGGACCCAAATGTGGTCAGAAAGATGCTGACCCATCCTGGCAGATAGCACAGCTTGTAGGAGAAAGTTAAAGGAGCCAAGAGGCTTATCACAAGGTCCCAAGAATAATTCCTGATAAATCTCAACTGACTCTTAATAGCAGGTAGGAAAAGGTTGATTTTGACCAAACTATTTTTAAATACCTGGCAGGAGAATATAACAAAAACACAATCAGACATGGACATTTAAAAAGACAATGACTCTTTTAATGTAACTTGAGATGTACACTTGTGTCAGTCCTTCCAAAAGTAAGTAAAACTAGTAGGCTATAAAGACAGGGTGCTTATATAGGATTGCCTAATAATTATCACAAAAGAGACTGTCAGAGTCATAAGTTTTTCCTGAGTCAATTTGAGACATACAAATTTTCCTAACTCTGCATAGGTAAACTCAATCCATTTTTCACTGGCATGATCATTTAGCTTCACTATTTATCCCAGAAATTGTTCTAGAGCATGTAGTCTGGCCTGTGGAGGCTCTGACCAATTATAACCCCAAAAATCTCTACAGCCCTGAGAAAGGTGTTTCTCTCCTTAACCCAGAGGTGGCACTCATGAGGAAAACTGTTTTAGAAAACTGAATGGCCTTGAGCCAGGCATGGTGGCGCACACCTGTAATCCCAGTGATTCCAGAGGCTGAGGCAGGAAGATCACAGGTTCAAAGCCAGCCTCAGCAAAAGCAAGGCGGTAAGCAACTCAGTGAGACCCTGCCTCTAAATAAAATACAAAATAGGGCTGGGATGTGGCTCAGTGGTTGAGTGCCTCTGAATTCAATCCCTGGTACGAAAGAAAAGGAGGAAGGAAAGAAGGAAGGGAGGAAGGGAGAGAGTGAAGAAGGAAAGAAGAAAGGAAGGAAGGAAAGAAGGAAAAAATTGAATGACCTCGGGTGTCCTCAATGCAGCTCAGGGTGGCACTTGTGCCATCATTCAGAATGAATGTTGTGTTTACATTTACATTCCTGAAAACTCTGACAAGGTGACTCAAGTCCTCAAAGATTTGCACTCTCAAATAGATGCTATGTCCTCACTGGCCTTTTCATGGGGATAACTTTTTAGTTCATGGTTTTCTGGGACTTTGTGGTAGAGGAAATCGCTGGTCTCTAGTCATTATCAAACTCATTGTTGTATTTGGTTGTCACTCTGTCATTGCATCAATCTTGTTCCTATACTTCTATATTCTTGTTTTTCTCATAAGACATCCACCATCTAGATGGCTTTGCAATCTGTTGCTATTAAACCAGAGATTTAACACGGTCTCCTGGATAGAACTTACTCCTAATCCAGAGCATTTCACTGATGGCAAGAGTTGGAGATACTTACCCTATAGGCACTCCTAAGCAACAGGAAGTAGCGACTGATTTGATTTTATTGCCTCTCATTCCCTATATGATTTAAGGGCTCCAATCCTTGAGGGGAGAATTTTAGGTAGTAGTTGTTAATGAGCAGTGGAATGCATAACAAGGTCACAGGTTACGTTACTCTTAAAGTTTTCTTTAAATTACTGCCAAATACGGGCTCAATACTCCATCTCTGACATGCTTCTTTTTTTCTGCAACCTCTTCCTGGTCACAAGGCATTGTCGAAACATTTCCATCTTAGATTTTCCTCCAAGTGGAACGGTCTCGGGCACCTGGCTCCCCAGGCATGCAGGCATTACTCACACCTGACTATTTAGAGTATAGATCCAATCAGAGATGACATAAACTGGCATGCTCAGGTATGTGTGGCCTTAAGCTTCTAGAGTCATTTCCTTAGCCCTCAGAATTCTCCAGGCACTCTCAGTTCAGTCCATTCCTTCTTGACATTGCCCAGGGCCATATTACCCAAACCATATTACTATTTCTGCCACAGCAACCTGAGGCTGACGTCAATTCATCTTCATCTCCTGGGAGAGCCCCACTCCAAACACAAATATCTGGACTTTACTGTATGTGCCCCAATCACATGTTGAAAAGAAGTGATCTCACTTGTTCCACAGTTGTAAGAAAAGAACCAGCTCCCAATTAAGGTGATAGCATTTTGGCTAGGTTTGTGAAAACGGCAGTTCCCTGCTGTTTCCCATAAGCCAAAGGCTGGAAAGAACTGGCAGCCAGCAAATTCCTTGGTTGTTATGTCTCATATAGCACTGCAAGTAGATGAGAACATTGGCCAGGCATAAATGTGTTTGTGTGTGTGTATGAGATAACATGTGTTTCATTTTGTTATGTTTATATTTAATATATATTTAGATATGTGCATTCTTATGTATATACCTACACATTTTATCAGTTCACTGTATTTAATTATAGATATTATATGTATTTGTATGTGCATATGTACATATGAACATTTGTCTTCAACAATGTTGAAATATATCACACTGTAAGCCTACATATTTATCTGAATGAACTTTAATATTTTACTGTTAAACACATTAATATGTGTGTATATATTTATGTATGTTACGTATTCCTAGTAATATTTATGAATATATTTTTAGCACATGTGTATACATATACAAATATTTTTCAAACTAGGCTCTTCCTAGCTGCAGTGGCCACTTATTCCTATAGTTGACTAGCCAAGAGATGTTTTGAAATCTTACAGCACTCCTGATCTAAGGACCCAACCCAGCCCTATTGCTTCTGGGTGCTCCTGGTTCAAGGCAACTTACCTCAATCATGTTGTTATCACAGCCATGTGATAATAAGGGCTAAAAATAAAAAAAATAAATAAGGGCTAAACCCCAGCTAATCTTCCTTACCTGTGGGAGAGGCTCATTCCAATCACCAACACCTGGATTCTATTGCATTCACCACCACTGGGTTTCAAAACAAGTGCTTTCATCCTGTTTGAATGTTTTAAAAAAACAAGTTCCACTGAAGATAATTGCACTTTGGCTAGATTTGTCCAAAGGACATTGCCCTGTTGCTTCCCTAGCATCCACAAGGAATTGGCAGCCAGTAAATTCATTGGCATTTGTGGCTTCCAGCATTGCCAGTAGACTAGGAGCATGCCCACTGGCCCAAGCATACTTGCAAGTTTGTATATAACACCCTTTGTTTCATTGCACTGGGTTTATTGATTGATTGATTGACTGACTGATTGATTGAGGAGGTATTGCTCTGTTTGCTGACCCCAAACTCCTAGTCAAGTGATCCTCCTGCCTCCGTCTCTCCAGTAGCTGAGACTATAATGGCTACATGTGAATTTTTTTACATGTATATTAATATATATTTATGTGTGTATATCCTATCTATATTATCTATGTAAATTATCTACATTTATACATGTATTCTGTTTGTATTTGTGTGTGTGCATATATATATATTTTCTTCATCACTATGTGTGAAGTATGACTCCCAAATCTGCCACATGCAGTTACAAAATAAATACAGGTATTAGTAAATTCCTACACTTTATATATACACATTAATACATTTCTGTATATATTTAAGTATGTTACATATTTTTCTCAATATATTTATGAATGGTTTTTGTGTGTGCACATATACAAATGCTTATCAAACAGGGCAATTACTAGCTTAGGTAGCCATCTATGATTGAGTCTAGCACTGACTAAAAAAGATACCTGAAAATATCTGACAGTTGCTGATCCAAAGTCCTCAGCCAGCTGCATTGCCTCTGTGTGCTCTCTTCGCTCTTAATTTGGACATGTGCATTTCAAATCCACAATAGACTGGCTCTTTCAGAGAAGATTTCCCCCACAACCTGGTCCCTGGTTTGACTACACTATGTCCACCTACCTTCCACTGTATCTCTAATCTGCTTCCTTTTCTCTGATACATGATTTCCTGGTAAAATCAAGTTGTTAAGCCAGTTCTATCTCTTGAGTTTCCCTCCTCAAGTAAACAGGCCTCATGTACCGTATCCCTCAGGTGTTTTGTAAGCAGGTATTAGTCCTGTCTAGGAAGCTTCTAGATTTAATTAGAACTGGCCAAAATTGGCTTGTGCCAAAATATGTAGACTTCAACTTCTGAGGTCATTTCCTTAGTCCTCAGAATACTTCAACATCTCCCAGTTCAATCCAATCCTTCTTAGAAATCCCTTTAGCTGAGGACAACTAATTCCAACCATATCACCACTGCTGCCACAGCAAACGAGTGCATAGCTACTCTTCCTCACTTGGGAGAGACTCATGCCAACAATTGCTTCAGCATAAATGCAGTTTTTGGTGTATGTGTGTGAGATATGATATGTTTTGGTTTTCAGGATTTTTTAGTATATATTAATATATTCGTCTGTGTATATTGTTATTTATATATATTTTTATCCATAGTTACATAAACATAAAAATTGTGTTTGTACATGTATAGATATATACATTTATATGTATTTGTTATGGTTTGGAAATGAGGTGTACCTCAAAAGCTCGTGTGTGAAACAACGAAGAAGGTTTAGATGAGAAATGATCGTGTTATGAAGGTCTTAACCCAATCAGTGAACTACTCCCCTGATTGGATTAAGTAGTGACTGAAGGTAGGTAGTGTGTAGCTGGAGTAGATAGGTCATTGGAGGCATACTTTTGGGGTATATATTTTGTATCTTGGGTATATTACATGTATATTAATATATATTTATGTGTGTATATCCTATCTATACTTATTTATGTAAATTGGGGGTAGACTCTCTCTCTCTGCTCTCTGATCATCGTGTGAGCTGCTTCCTTCTGCCACATTCTTCCACCATGATGTTCTGCCTCACCTCAAGCCCTGAGGATTGGAACTGGCTAGGCACTGAGATCTCAGAAACTGTGAGCCCCCAAATAAACTTTACCTCCTTAAAATTGATCTTGTTTCAAAGCCAGCCTCAGCAATGGCGAGGCGCTAAACAACTCAGTGAGACCCTGTCTCTACATAAAACACAAAATAGGGCTGGGGATGTGCCTCAGTGGTCAAGTGCCCCTGAGTTCAATCCCCAGTACCACAAAAAATAAAAATAAAAAAAATAAACTTTACCTCCTTAAAATTGATCTTGTCAAGTCTTTTAGTCACAGGAGTGAAAAAGCTGACTAAAACAGTATTTATTCCTTTCCGTGTCTGAGGAAAAACTCCACACTGTTAGAGACAGCTACATATTTATATGAATAAACATCCTACATGTGAATATGTTCATGTGTATTTTTAACTGTGTTACAAATCCCTCCCTATATATTCATGAATATATTTTCATGTGCAACATATATATTTTTTCAAATAAGAAAACTACTATCCAAGGTGGCCAATTATTCCTCAGACTATAATTGACTCCCCAAGAGATGTCTTGAGATCTCATAGAGTTCCTAATCCAAGGTTCCCACTCTGGCCCACTGTCCCTTGTTGTTCTGTTAGCTCTTGCTTTGTACATGTGCATTTCAAATCCCTTACCCGATAGGTCTTTAAGACCCGGTTTGCCCTGCAACGTTGCCCTTAAGTTAGATTATGTATATCATCAAACCCACAAAATGGAATCTTTTCTCTGATTCTGAGTTTCCTACATTTGTCAGTAACCTCTTTGGTTGCCAGAAGGGGTTATCAACATAGTTCCCTGCCTTGGGTTCTCCAACAGGCAGAAGAGCCTTAGAAAGCTGACTTCCTGGGTATTTCCAATCCAAGCATTAATCAGAACTGACTAGAAGGGCTGTAAATACAATCAGAGTTGGCCTAAAGGGGCTTGCTTAGAACTGAAGGAAACAGCACTCAGGTCCTAAGGCTATTTCCCATACAGCCCTAGGTTCAGTCCATTTTTACTTCACAAATTCCCTTAAGGAGGGCCAGAATATATTGCTATCGGTGTCATAGTCACCTGAAGGGTGAGGCCTAGCAGATCTTCTTTACCTGTGATAAAAGAAATGGAATAAATTAAAAGGCCAGAGAATGGGGGGAGGGAAGAGATAAGAAAAAGCCAATTTAACTCAGAGTTTCAAGTTAAGTCAACAAAGAAAAAAACTGCTCCACATTCCTTGCATGTATGCTGAAGATTACCCAACAAGGCCACATCACATTCTTTTGGAACCAACAAACCAAGAAGTAGCAAAACCTTCTCTTTAGGGACTAACCTCCTATCCCAGCACTCCTTTACTTTGTCGTCCCACCTCTCTTATCTATAGCCAATGTAAGCTCAGTGTAAATGATTTATTTCTTCTCCCTAGATTTTCATTATAAAACACCCTGGCCCCTTAAGTCTGGTGGACATTTTCCCACTGGCTATCTGGCCATGCTGCTGGTGGCTTAGGGAATTTGTCCCAGGATCGGTTCTTCACCTTCTGGAGCATCTATACAGCTCAACAAACCCTTTATTTTCAGAGACCTCTTAGTCTCAAGAGTTTGATCTAACCTTATTGGTGCCGCACGGGGATCCAGCCTTCTGAAGAATCAGGAAGGAAGATATTTTCCTTGGGACCGAATACGGCACCAAGAGTCCCTTTGAGTCTATCAGAGGTAAGTTGAGTGCCTTTCCAGGAGGATTTTCAAGCCCTAGAACTAAGGCTCCACATTTGAAATACACTACTTTCATAGGCTGTCCCTGGGTTTTTGCTATTGAGGTCTTAAGCTACAGTGGGAACTTTGTCATCTGTGCAGTTAGAGTTTGGCTAGTCTATGTCTAGTATCATGATTTGTTGAGTTGTTCTCTTAATATATCTGATATTATGATTTGTTGAATCTACCAGCTTTGACTTGTTTCTTGCCAAACATCTATTGTCTGCTTTAAATACTTTTAGCTCATAGTGACATCTTCTGGCCATTGGTATAATTACAATTTAATTTGAATTTGTTTTGCTCTGATTGTATTGCCTTTAGCTATTTTACTATTAAATGAGGATGAATGAAAAGTTTCATCCCAAAGAAAAGAGATATTTCTCCTTCCATTATCCATGAGAAAGTTTCCAGGTGACTGTAAATCTTTCAAAAGTGTCGGGACTAATTGTCCCTCATGTATAGCAGTCTCATAGGGACTTCAATGGAAGAACATACTCCCTCTCTGGGTCAGAAGGAATACTCCTGATCATCTAGAAGGTGCAAAATAAGGGATTGGTCTTCCCAGAACCTGTAGTATCCTGCACACCTGGCATATAGAGCATCTGAGACATGTAAAAGAGTAACCAACCACCCGGTGTTGACACCTTGGGGAGTGGTTCTCATAAGCAGTTCATCTCAGCAAGACACACTAGTTCCCAGGTTTTGACTGACTGAAAGAAATTCTTGTAAAGTACAAAGAAAGGTAATATCTTTGCAACTGCCTGAATTTGGCACTTCTGAGAAGAACTTCTGGTTATTTTTGTGAAACAAATTAGAAAACAAGCAAAGCCATTAGAATGGGAGGTTAAACTGCTGCTAAACCCAGTAGATAACCTCCAGACTTTAAAATTGCTCCTCACAAAATTCTTCTTCTTAAATAACTGAGACCTGTAATAAATTAAAAGAGTGGAAGGGGGATTGGAACTCAAAAGATTCTGCCAGGTTCTCTCCCCCACACCCGCCAAACTTATTTATCCAACTTTTCTGTCCCCATTAGAATCTCTTCTCTTCCATTCCCTTCCCAGTTCCCCTGCCAGTCCCTCAGAACTTATTTTAATGAATCTATTTTTTTTTTTAATTTTTTGTTTAGTTGTAGATGGACACAATGTCTTTATTTTACTGCTTTGTATGTGGTGCTGAGGATTGAACCCAGGGCCTCACGCTTGCGAGGCAAGCGCTCTACCGCTGAGCTACATTCCCAGCCCCTAATGAATCTATTTTAAATCAAAATACAAACATCAGTGGTAACTTCTCCAGAACCCCACCCAATGGGAGAAAAAAAACTTATGCTGGAGCAATTGGTAAACATGAAATAAAAATAGCCATTAGACCTAAAAAGACTCAGAAAGCCGCAGATGTGATGGGGGTTGCTGCTATTTAGGCACCTATTGTTCTCAGTCAGGATTCAGCCCAGGGTGAACAGAAAATAGATTATGAATCAGCCCAAATTGAACATGGAGCTGGTCACCCCCAACCCAAAACAAAAAGAAAAAAGCCATAACTTATACTGCCTGCTCTAAGCTGAATTAAGGGCTAAGGCAAAAAGAAAAACTCCTAGATACCCATAAAGATTTCCATGAATTCTGATGAGAATTTAATGTTATTATATGCTGCCTATAAGCCAGAGTAGCATGATTTATAACAACTAGTTCACATCTAGTACAGCCAGGAGAGGGACAGCACTGGATGCACCTTGCAGACGGGCAAAATTCTGAAGTTTACCTAGGGACACAAAAACTAATATGGCCCCTTCTTTTGACAAAGCTAAATGCACTGCTTTGGGACTATATCTCAAGCCTTTCTCAAATTTGTAGATTGCTCTAAAATTCAAGATTCTCTAAAAGAAAAATCTATTTATAATGACTCCAAATAAAGTTATTTGAGTTCCCTTTTTCCAGAAGAATTCTGGTTTGCCTTATTAATGTCAAAACAACTAAAACTGCCTTAAAGTCAGTTCTTCTTAATGGACTAAACAACGAACTACCTACTCTAATTAAAAGGGCAAAAATTTACTGGAAAGTACATGCCCCTGTCCAACTTGTGCCCAGGATGAATATTTAACAAAACCTTTTAATGAAGCCAGAGAGAAGAAGGCTAATCACAAATGAATTTGCAACTACAGCAATTAGAGACAAAAGCCAGTTATAAATCTAAAAACAAACCTGAATAGTCTGTCATTGCTAAAAGAAACCTAGATATTGGGAAATGGACTAAACCTAGATATTGGGAAATGGACTAAACCTAAAAATAATTCAAAAGAGACAACCTAAACTCACGGGCTCTGAAATCCTCAAAGATGAAATCTGACAGGACTCAGAAATCACAGCAGCTGAATCCTCTTCTTCCTTTAAATTCTTTGGAAAAACATTTATTCAAATGGAACCTGACCTTTATCCCATCTTAACAGACAATAAGGCACCACCTTCTGCACCTTAAGCCCTAGTCAGATCCAGCTGTCTCTCCTTCAGGAGTACTAAAGAAATTAAAGTCATATGGATTTAAATTTTCTCTCATTATTTCTTTCCAAGCCTGTAAACTTTTCTTAGAGATGTTGACCCATTGCTTTCTGATCAGTCCCTCTGAAATACATAAATATAGGCAGAGATTTTCTCTAAAAGCACAATTCCCTAAAGTGTGTCCTAAGGAGGAAATATAACATTCATTTGTATCTCCTCTGGTGTAAACAATAAGGAACATAATGAGAATGGTAGCTTTCTCTTTTCTCTTGAAATTAATATGAAGTATCTAGCTGATAACCAATCTTTCCTAGATCTTAGAGACCTTCCTGATGCTTTATGGACCTCTCCCAGGATTAACATCAGAAGAATTTATAGTATCACCCACATAAAAATCACCATTGATAAATCTAAACCTTTACTTCAAATTAATCAATATTCTTTCAGTAAGCATGCAATGGAAGGAATACAACTAATTGAATAATGTATAAGGAAGGATTAAGAATCCTTGCAGCATTCTAATTTTACCTGTTAAAAAACCACATAATAGCTGATTGTCATGGTGCACACCTGTACACCCAAGGAGGCTGTAGCAAGAGGATTACAAGTTCAAAGCCAGCCTCAGCAATTTAGCAAGGACCTGTCTCAAAAAATAAAAAGGGGTGGGAATGTAGCTCAATGGTTAAGTGACCTTGGGTTCAGTCCCTAGTACCAAACAGACACACATAATAGAGGTTGCGGGTCTGTTCGAGACTTGCAAGCTATAAATCGAGTAGTAATTCCAAGGCATTCAGTCCACATACCCTCCATGCTGATATTCCACCGGTAAGTAGATTTTTTACAGTAACTGATTTATGCAGTGCATTCTTTAATATCCCTATAGATCCAGAAAGTCGATTTTTATTTGCCTTTACTTAAGTTAGTCTTCAATTCACCTGGACTCTAATGTCTTGAGGATATACTGAAAGCCCAACATATTCACAGACTTTGAAACAAGATCTGAGCAATTTAGCTTTCTCTGAGGGGACAGCTTTATTACAATATGCTGATGACTCTGTGCTCATTCCTTTTCAGTCCTTCAAGACAGACAGCTAAGAAACTGCTCCAAAATCTGGACAGCAAAGGACAGATATAAACATATCTAAGGAAAAACTGCAGTTTGTTGGGTGAGTCTGTTAAATATATAGAACATATTGTATCTTCTGAAGGCTCAAGTTGGCACACATACAACTAACTAGACCAACTAACTACTCAAAGACAATTGAGAGAATTTGGCAGAGTGAAAGAATACTGCCAAATTGGGTTCTTAATTTTTATTCAATTGCTAAGCATGAAGTATCACTTGAAGTGATACATGACTATATACTAGAATCTTTAGTGTAGTCAACAGAACAGCTTTGGGTTTTAAGATTTTAAAGGTAACTCTGAGCAACCCACCAGACTTAGGCCATCCAAACTATGATTTGCCTTTCCATTTATTTGGGCACAAATGGAAAGGCACTGCTTTCAGAATGCTTACATAGAAACATGGAGGAATGCATAGGCTTTAGGATATTACAGTTCACAGCTAGGCTGTGTAGCACAAGGAATGCCTCTTTGCTTACAAACAGTTCCTGCTACTGTCCTTTCAGTAAAAGTCACTGAAGACATAGATGCAGGCACCGCCTTTATGTATGTTTATTATAAAGTAGAAGCCTTGCTTGCTTCATATCACAGCATCTATCTGCCAGCAAGTTGACTTTATGTAAGAAAACCTTCCTTTTAGCAGTCCACATCATCATGATGAGATATCATATATTCAACCCAGCAACTTTAGTACCTACAGAATTAGACAAAACTCTCATGATTGCATATTATTAGCTGTTACTCTTTCACTCCCTAGAAAAGATTTAAAGGAAACTCTAATACCTAATGCTGATGGGCTCCAGTACACTTTAAATTCATATTTAAAAATGTGAAAATCAGAAATACACTCCTAACTAATCCATTTGAAATGCAATAACTAATCCATTTGAAATTCTTGAAGCCACATACCAATTTCACCTCAGCCCAATAATCAGAACTTCATGACTTAACAGCTAAAGAACTGGTAGTCAATATTTATGCAGATTGTCATTATACATTTGACATGGCCCATGATTTTGGAATGTTATAGAGACAAAGAGGACTTATCACTGCTCAAAGAGGTTAAGAATAGTACTTTTGTGTTGGAACTCCTGGATGTTTTTTTGTTTCCCAATAACTTGACTATCATCAAGGTTGATAGATATTCTAAATTAGAAATGAACATGCTGAAGAAAATCAGTTAGCTGATATTTCCATAAGAAGGGCAGCTCAAAATACTGACATTGTTGAGATAAAATCCTTGCCCTTACACTTACTCCCCAGGAGCATTAGAAACCACTGTATGTAATAAATATTTCCTGGAATTTATATCTAGGGCTTAGTTTAGTGCCTTTGATGATGAAAGAATTTGGGGGAAACCTTGGAGGTTTTCTAGACTCAAAAAAAAAAAAAAAAAACCTTTTGTATGGACCTAAAAAATTTCCTGTATTACCTGGTTCCATGATGAAAAGAATATTCCACACTATATGTAACCCAGCTCTTTGGTCCTCAAAGTACATGTTAGAAAATGCCTAACTTTCCAATGTACATATATGAATATATTACAGTATACCTCACCATTATGCATATCCACAAGACACTAGTTTTAAAAAATGTAAATAAATAGATCTGCAGAGTAGAGGAAAAGGAACAGCAAAGTAGAGGAAGGGGAAGTAGGTAAGTATTGGGGACTTAATTGGAGAAAACAATACTCCATGTATTTATAATTATGTCATAATAAATCCTAATGTCATGTATAACTATTGTGAACAAGTAGAAAATTTTAAAATATAAAAAAATAAATAATGAATTTGCCAAACAATATTTGGTGGAGCCAACAACATTCTGCTGTCTTCACGTGTCCTAGATGCCCCACATTTCCAAAGTACAATTCAAACCTACCAAAGCCCAGCTAGAGAGATTTAAATTACCAATAAATCCTTTTTAAGTATAGCAAATAGCTTTCAGACAGCTGCCTCCCTGTATAACAGCTGTCAGTTAGTACATGGTTTGCAGGATTTTTCATTGGGTAGAAGCTTTCCCGGTCCACCATCTCTGGCTAAAGTACTAATAGAAAAGACCATACCAACCTGGGGAAATCCTCCTGCTCTACACCCGGACAGAGGATCCCACTTTATGAGACAAATTGTCCAATAAGTGTGTGCTATTTGGTCAATATTACATTTTCATTCTGCATACCAACCCCAGTCCTCTGAATTGGTACAAAGAATAAACAAAATTATTAAAAACTCATTGGAAATTTTAAGAAGTCCTTGATCAAAAGCCAGGCCTACAGTTCTTTTGGATTGAATATCTACCCCCTTTGGGAGGCATAAACTTTGCCCTTTGGGAAGCATAACAGGTAAAGCCTATGCATCTTTTCTTTGTGCCCCTAGACTCTTTAGCTACTAAAGGGAGAATTCTTACATGTCAAGAGCTTATTAAGGTTTTTAATGAAAATTACTCTTTAGTAAAACCATCTTTTTTTACAGCAGCAAGGGGAGTGACTTTCTACCTCAGAATCCAGCCTGCTGATTTTGTATACTGGAAAAGACATCTTCGTAAAAATTCTTTACGACCCTGCTGGATAGGTCCTTTCTAGTTACATCCTATGAACCCCTGTGCAGCCAAACTCAAGTGAATTAACTCCTAGATCCACATTTCCACTTGATAAGGCCTAATCCACTTGAATGGTCTAACAACTCATTGCCAACATCAAGCTTTGTCTGACCAGAAAAAATAATAACTGACAATTTGAGGTTGACTACTTCTGCCTAAGAGCCTGGAACAGGAATGTGTAAACCTTAAACTACTGAAATCTTCCTATATATCCTTATGCTTATTTTATAATTGTTAAAGTAATTTTGTTCTTGGGAATATTTTTAATCTTGTGTTATGCAAAGCTAATCAGTTTCCTTGTGTTTAAAATTATCTATTTCAAGCCTTTATTCTCACTATAGTCTCTACAAATCATAATGAAAACATTTATATATATAGTTATATTTGTCACCTTTACCCAGGCATGGAAAGAGAATTCGTTAGTCAGAATTTCACAGTCTCTAGCAACTTCTGGAAATTTAACAAAATGTTGGATATGCTACCCTAACCCTCATACTACTCATGAACATAACAGTCTACTGGTACAACCTGTTCTAAACTTTAGCTCAATTCCTAAATGCATTGTCAATCAAACCCGTCATAGCTATGTTGGATATAACCCCATAATCAGCTATCCAGTTCGTCTAGCACATTCCAGTCAACCTTTACCATGTTTTTATATTTACACTCGTATCATTCCTCCAAAGTTTACCCATAAGACTATGGAAGAGGCTGAAGCTGCAATGATAGAACTTTTAGAAAAATACCATAATGGATCCCTCAAAGGTGAAGGTCCAGATTTACCTGGGTGTGCTACCACTGACCCATGGCTTAATGATCTACGAGAACAAATTAATCAAAACTTTGAGAAGTTTGTATGTGCACCCCCTGGCTTTATTTTTGTCTGTGGAGGAGAACACCACCCATGGGCCCGTAGATGCATTAAAGGATGGATAATGAGAGGGCAATGCCTCCTAGGATATTTATTTACACCTGTATCCATATTTGATGCAGAGGAAATCCAAAACATGTCTAGTTCCCTCAAACTTCCCTCTGGATCCCAACAAGCCACTTTAGATGGTAGCTCCATATACTCCTTTGGAAGAGCATTTTTGCCATGGTGGGGTGTTGCTGATCATGAGGATATGATTAGAAACCTTTCCATTACCTTAGGCAACCTTGCTGAAGAGAACGCTGCTTCCATTATAGCACAACAAAAAGCTATTGACTCTTCACCCAATCTTGAATTAGATCCCCGAATTGCTCTAGACTACACACTAGCAGAACAAGGAGGCATATGTATGGTAATGAATGCATCTTGCTGTGTCTTTATAAATATGTCTCATGAAGTAGAAACCCATTTAGAAACTATTAGAAAAGAAGCCACCTGGATCCAATAGGTTTCTAACATGGAACCTGGATTTAATTTGTTTAGTGATCTTTTTGGTTGATTATTAGTAGAAATCAACTGATTATTTAGAAAAATATTATAGATGGTTTGATACTTGTATTTTTGACTGTTATAATCTCTAAATACTATACCTTTTATTTTTCCTAACCATGTAAATCAGTAGAATTAATTTCAGCCTAACATTATGCTAGCTTAAAAGATTGAACTACCTACCTATAACTTTCCAGAAGAATCTATTTCTGAAAACACTGAAGAATTCTGTGGGTGAATGGTTAGATTCTTGCTCTCTCTTCCTCTTCCTCTCTACCACTCATAATGGGACCCCCCCAAAAAAAAAAACTCACTGTTTTTATCTACAAATTTCCCTCTTCCCTGGGATATGACTTCCTAGGAATGAAACTTCCTAACAATATGAGATACCACCTGGAACATAAAATGGCTGCGTAAGAAGTGATAAAATTAATACAGCATCCATCAGCAATGCTTACTCTGAAAGACCTCAATAAAAGGGGGGAATGATAAGAATTCTGGATGTCTTAAGTTACAGGCCAGAGAATGGAGGGAGGGAAGAAAAGTCATTGAACTCACAGGTTCAACTGCAAGTTAAGTCAACAAAGACAAAAGAAGAAGAAGAAAGAAACATTCCACATTCTTTGTATGCTGAAGACCTCATTGCATTCCACTTTTGGAACCAACCAACCAAGAAGTAGAAAACCCTTTCTTATGGACTATCCTCCCAGTACTTTGCCTGCTTTGTGATGTCCTGCCCCTCTTATCTGTAGCCAGTGTAAGTTCATTGCAAATTATTTGTGTTTCCTCATCCCAAAATTTCATTATAAAACACTCTAGCCTAACATTAGTTCGGGTGGACACTTTTTCACTGGCTATCAGGCCAGGCTGCTGGTGGCTTAGGGAATTTGTCCCGGGACCAGTCTTTTACCTTCTGGCTGGCACCTGTACAACTCAATAAACCCTTTATTTTCAGAGACCTCTTAGCCTTAAGAGTTTGATTTAACACTGGTAAGAGTCTCTCTCCAACTATTTGCATATGCTATAAGAGCTGTCATTTGATGTCATTTGGACCAAGTTTGTAAAAGGAGCACTGCTGTGCTGTTTCCCTTCATCTAAAAGCCAAGAGTTATTGGCCGGCAGGATATCCCTTGCTGTTTTGACTCGAGCATTACAAGGAAATTGGGATACTGCCCACTGCCCCAGGGAATAAGTGCCAAGTGTGTGTGTGTGTGTGTTTTGTTCTTTGGGTCAGTGTATCTTTCATTGTGCTAATTTTTTTTTTAGTTCAAGCAAGTTGCTTGATACAAAACAAATATACAAAATCAGTTGTATTTTGATGCATTACAATGACAATATAAAGTGAAATTATGAAACATTGCATTTACAATAATAGTATTGAAAAGTCTAAAATACTTAGGAATCAAACTAACCAAAAAATGTGATATTGATACACTGAAAACTAGAGAGAATCATTAAAATACATTAAAGAAGACCTAAATAATTGGAAAGACATTCACATCTTTGGATTGGAGGGCATTATCATTAAAATAGCAAGAAAGTAAAGGATGACCTATTGAATGCAAGAAAATATTTTTAAATCATGTACGTGATAAGAATTTTGTGATCAGAATATGTAAAGAATATATAAACAATTTCTTTTCTTTTTAAAGATTTCTGGTGGTTTACTTAACATACTTTTTAAAATATATATATTTTTATTCTAATTAGGTTTACATGAAAGCAGAATGCATTTTGATTCATTGTACACAAACGGAGCACAACTTTTCATTTCTTTGGTTGTACACAATATAGAGTTACACCATATGTGCAGTCATACCTGTACCTAGGGCATTGCTGTCCATCGCATTCCACCATCTTTCCTGCCCCCATGTCCCACCCCATCCCTTCCCTCCCCTTTGACCAAAGTTTCTCCACTCTTCCCATGCCCCCTCCCACATTACGAATCAGCATCCATTTATCAGAGAGAACATTCAGCCTTTGGTTTTTTGGGATTGGCTTACTTCACTTAGCATGATGTTCTCCAACTCCAGTCATTTACCTCCAAATGCCACAACATTATTCTCTTTTAATGATGAGTAATATTCCATTGTGTATATATACCACATTTTCTTTATCCATTCATCTATTAAAGGGCATCTAGGTTGGTTCCACAGTTTAGCAATTGTGAATTGTGCTGCTATAAACATTAACATGGCTGCATTACTGTAGTATGCTGTTTTTAAGTCCTCTGGGTATAGACCAAGGAGTGGGATAGCTGGATCAAATGGTATTTCTATTCCAAGTTTTCTAAGGAATCACCATACTGCTTTCCAGATTGGTTGCACCAATTTGCAATCCCACCAGCAATGTATGAGTGTGCCTTTTCCCCACATCCTCACCAACACTTGTTTGTATTCTTGATAACTGCCATTCTGAATGGCATGAGATGAAATCTTAGAGTAGTTTTGATTTGCATTTCTACAATGGCTAGAGATGCTGAACATTTTTTCATATATTTGTTGATTGGTTACCTATCTTCTTCTGAGAAGTTTCTGTTCAGCTTCTTAGCCCATTTATTGATTGGGTTGTTTGTTTCTTTGGTGTTAAGTTTTTTGAGTTCTTTATATATCCTAAAGATCAGTGCGCCATGTGATGTGCATGTGGCAAAAATTTGTTCCCAGAATGTAGGCTCTCTGTTCACCTCATTAATTGTTTCTTTTGCTGAGGAGAAGCTTTTTAGTTTGAATTCATCCCATTTACTGATTCTTGCTTTTATTTCTTGCGCTTTTGGTGTCTTGTTAAGGAAGTCGGGGCCTAATCCGACATGATGAAAATTTGAGCCTATTTTCTCCTCAATTAGGTGCAGAGTCCCTGGTCTAATTCCTAGGTCCTTGATCCACTTTGAGTTGAGTTTTGTGCATGGTGAGAGATAGCGGTTTAGTTTCATTTTGCTGCATATGGATTTCCAGTTTTCCCAGCACCATTTGTTGAAGAGGCTATCTTTTCTCCAGTGTATGTTTTTGGCACCTTTGTCTAGTATGAGATAACTGTCTTTATGTGGGTTTGTCTCTGTGTCTTCTATACCATTGATCTACATGTCTATTTTGGTGCCAATACCATGCTGGTTTTGTTATTATAGCTTTGTAATATAAAGTCTAGTATTGTGTGTGATGCCTCTTGCTTCACTCTTCTTGCTAAGGATTATTTTGGCTATTCTAGGTTTCTTATTTTTCCAACCGAATTTCATGATTGCTTTTTCTATTTGTATAAAGAATGATGTTGGGATTTTAATTGGAATCACATTGAATCTATTTAGTGCTTTGGGTAGTATGGCCATTTTGATGATATTGATTCTGCCTATCCAAGAGCATGGGAGATCTTTCCATCTTCTAAGGTCTTCTTCAGTTTCTTTCTTTAGTGTTCTGTAGTTTTCATTGTAGAGGTCTTTCACCTCTTCTCTTAAATTGATTCCCAAGTATATAATTTTTTGTGGGGGGGGGTCTACTGTGAATGGGGTAGTTTTTCTAATTTCTCTTTCAGAGGATTCATCACTGATGTATAGAAATGTATTTGATTTATGGGTATTGATTTTCTATCCTGCTACTTTGCTGAATTCATTTATTAATTCTAGAAGTTTTCTGGTGGAATTTTTTGGATCCTCTAAGTAAGGAATCATGTCATCAGCATAAATTATAGTTTAACTTCTTTTCCTATTCTTATCCCTTTAATTTCTTCTGTCTAACTGCTCTGCCTAGAGTTTCAAGAACTATGTTGAATAGAAGTGGTAAAAGAGGACATTCCTGTCTTGTTTCCCTTTTTAGGGGGAATTCTTCCAATTTTTCCCCACTGAGGATAAGGTTGGCTTTTGGTTTTGCATAGATAGCTTTTACAATGTTTAGGTATGTTCCCACTATCCCTAGTTTTTCTAGTGTTTTGAACATGAAGAGGTGCTGTATTTGTCAAATGCTTTCTCAGCATCTATAGAGATAATCATATGATTTATTTTTAACATATACATATACTTTTATTTATACATCTATTGTTTTATGCTATTCATATTTATTTACACAAAAGTAGTCAGTTTTAGTGTTATTTCATTTGTACAATTATGTCTTTCCTAGATCATTGGGGAGACACCCCACGCTGCCAGGAACATCCACATATTTATATGAATAAACATTCAAACTATAGATATATGTACACACACATTAATATATTTATATATTTACCTATGTTATATATTCCTCTCAATATGAGTATATTTTTATGTGTGTGCATACATATATATTTTTCAAACAAAGATATTACTTGCTCAAGAGGTTCTTGGGGGGTTTGTTGTTGTTGTTTTGTGTTTTCATTTTTGTTTGGTTGGTTGGTTTTAGTACTAGGGATTGAATCTACCACTGAGCTACATCCCCAACCCTTTTTATTTTGACACAGGGTCTCACTAAGTTATTGAGAGTCTCACTAAGTTGCTGAGGCTGGCCTCGAACTTGTAATCCTCCTGCCTCAGCTTCCTGAGTAGCTGGATTACAGGCATGTACCACCAAATCGGGCTGAGGCCACTTATTTTTTAGCCTATAGTTGACTACTCAAGAGTCTTGAAATTTCAAGACCATGGCCATGGCCCTTAACTAAAACTCATTGCCTCTTGTTTTTCTCTAAATTTCTACTATGGACATGTCCATTTTAAATTCCCCAAAGATCAGATCTTTTATACCTTTTTTTTTTTTTTTTTGGTACCAGGGATTAAACCTGGGGGTGCTTACCCATTGAGCCATATCCCCAGCCCTTTTTATTTTTTATTTTGAGACGAGGTCCTGCTAAGTTGCTCAGAGCCTTGCTAATTTGCTGAGGCTGGCCTCAAACCTGCCATCCTCCTGCCTCAGCCTCCCAAGCTGCTGGGATTACAGGCATATGCCACCATGCCCAGCTTTCATACTAGATTTGTGTCACAAACTGGGCTGTGGATTGGCTACATTTTTTCATTTAACCACTTTGGGAGATAGGGTCCAATACTCTGCCTGTGCCCTGTTAATTTTTATCTGCAACCTCAGTGGTGGGTCAGAAGGGTTTGTCAAACCAGTTCCTTGTCTTGGGATCTCAGACAAGTTTCAGTGCCTCAAGAAACGGTCCCCAGGTAATTCCAATCCAGGCATTCCTCCAGCCTGATCCTTAAGGCGGTAGAACAATTAGAACAGGCCAAAAGTGGCTTGCTCAGGAATGTGGGACTTTTGCTTCTGAGATCATTTCCTTAACCCTCAGAATTCCCCACAGCTCTTGGTTCACCATTCCTACTTCATCAGTCCCTGGAAGGGTCATCTTACCCCAAGCACATTCCCATTCCTTACCTGAGAGAACCCCTACCTAACCACAAACATCTGGATTCTACTATTTGCTTCCCCCAATGGGAGATTTCAAAAGATGTGTTCTCATCATGTTTAAAAGTTTTAAGAAAAGAGCCAAATTTAGCCAACATGGGCCTGCCCCATACCATCAGTACTCTGCTGCTGACCAGCTTATGTTGTCTACAATTTTTTTTGGTGGTGTGGGGCAGGCCCAGGTTAGCTGTAGTTGGGCTCCTTCACCCGATGTTACCAAATATACTACATACCGGCCATACACCTAAGCGGAATTAGTGGGCCTGGACAAGCAACTTCACCAGGAGATTGAATGTTTAGCATCTATCACTGCTCATCCCTCTCTGAAAAAACAACTGCAGAACAGTCACAGAAATAGAAAAGGTAATCATTCTCTGATGATTCCCTGAGGATTTATGCTGCTTCATGCACCATATGGACTTATATGAGCTCCAGAAACTGTAGGTAAATGGCAATTATATGCTGATCTGCTGCAGATTTTGTGGGAACTTGGCCTGTATCAGGTGATATTCAATTTGAATACACAGGGGTCAGATGATGAATGATTTACTAGTGGCATAAGGGACTTGGTTTTACAAATGCAATTCTTGGTTTTACAGATGCACTTACCATCTGCCACATTTGGGTCTTTGATGGCTATCTTAACCCGCCATGTCAAGTACCCTATTAATGAAGTCACTACCATGGTGGCCAGCTTAGGAGAAGCTGAAAGCAGATGGCAGATGAAGGGTGTGCATAATGTGAAACGGGCCCAGAAGCAAAACAAAGCAGGGAAGAAATGGCCCATGTTTTATTTAAGATTTTTTACTGCTATGACCGAAAGACCTGACAAGAACAATTAGAGGAAAAGTTTATTCAGATGCTCCTGGTTTCAGAGGTCCATAGACAGCTGACTCCATTCTTTAGAGCGTGAGGTGAGGGAGAACAACATGATGGAAAAGTGTGGTGGAGGAAAATGGCATCAGGACATGGCACGAGGAAGCAGAGGGACTTGTTTGCCTGGCCCAGGGTACTACTATTTGTGCCCTGACAGTGCTAACAGCCTTACACGACCAGCTCATCACCATTAAGAGTGACCAAGGTATCCATTTCGTGGGTAACAATGTGCAGCAATGGGCAACTCAGTTACCCATTCAATGGAAGCTGCACGTCCCTATCACCCACAGGCTGTGGCCATGACAGAGCAATATAACGGCCTGCAAGGACTCAAAACTGCAGTCCACCCACATTTTATGAGGAGTTGGACACAGCATTGTGGGCAGCTGTGCAAGCTCTGAATAAGTGTCCCTGAAAAGGAGGCCCAGCCCCTGTGGAGGTTTGCTACACCACCCAGCAGCCCCAATACAGATCCAGGTAACAACAAAGGACACTGTACTTAAGCCTGTACTTAAGGGAACATTCTCTTGCCCACCCTCATCAAATTGAATTGGGGGCAAAGTGCAGAGTAGACATGGCCCTGGAAAATAAAGGTCCCCCATCTCCATTGGGTAACTCTGTTAGTCCCATGGAAGAGAGGTTTGGAGTGTGATCCTTTGACACCACGGATAACTAGTGATTGGCCCCCAAATACATGTGACTTGGCCAGGTCCTACATATGGGACATTGATTTTAAAGGGCACTTTTGTCATTTCCCTTTGGCCAATTGTAAGTTCCCTGGTGCCGGTATACACAGAATCTGCTAAAGTTCAGGCCCAGGCTGTATGAGTATGGTATCGCCACCCAGAGAAGATACCACCAGTGGCCACTGTGCTTTCAGTGCCACTTCAAACTAGGATGAAAGTAAAACAGCCGTTGTGATGGCAGTCCCGGTGTCTGCCATGATGATGCAATGCTCCTCACCCATGAGAGGCATTAGGGTACTCAATGACAGTATAGCCTGGCTCCCAGCTGAGACTGTACAGCTAAAAGGCTCAGTGCCCTGGTGATTGAAGAAAACAGAAGGTACAGAACCAGTGAGTTTGGTCTCTAAAAGCTCCTGCCATACCATCCAACCAAATATCAATCAAACAGGCATGATTTACCCCATGGCATTCTGTGGGCCTGTGGCACTCCTAGGTGGCCATACCTCCCATGAAATTGGAAAGAATGTTGCACATAGGGTCACCCATACCTGTCAGTGACCATAGGCCATACCTTGCCCCAGAAACCTTCCAACTAGGACATTATATGAGCCTACTTCAGAGTGCACAGGACACCTTGGCGGTATTATCCCCTGGCTCTGCTTTTGCCACAGGGAACATCCTTGGTGACTGAGATGCAGACACCTGCCTTGGCTGAACACACAACTTTTTTTTTTTTTTTTTCTCAAAAATTGCATTTTAATACATGTTATCAAAAATAACAGAAAAAAACAAATTTTCAGAAGTTGTACACACTGTTCACTGAAGACATTTGTTGAGGCAAGTAGAAAAAATTGTTACAATCATAATTTTTCTAACTTTGCACAAAATTATAAGCAGATTAAATTCTTCATATTAAACACCTTTATATGCACTTTCAATGAACAGTATATATATATATATTTTTTTTTTGTCAACCATCTTTACTATACCCATTCCCCTTTCCTGCCCCCCGCCTCCCCCATGTAGCGTCCAGTGTTCCTCTATTTCTCTTATGTTTCCCATTCCCACCTCCCTTATTCATCAGCATCCACTAATCAGAGAGACCATTCGGCATTTGGTTTTTTGGGATTGGCTTACTTCACTTAGCATAATGCTTTCCAATTCCATCCATTTGCCTGCAAATGCCATAATTTTATTCTCTTTTATTGCTGAATAATATTCCAT
>PVHX01015744.1:0-45551 GCA_004024805.1 Geosciurus inauris
GAGTGTACCTTTTTCACCACATCCTCACCAGCACTTATTGTTGCTGGTATTTTGGATAGCTGCCATTCTGACTGGTGTGAGATGATATCTGAGCGTAGTTTTGATTTGCATTTCTCTAATAGCTAGAGATGATGAACATTTCTTCATATATATATTTATTGATTGTATATCTTCTTCTGAAAGGTTTCTATTCAGCTCCCTAACCCATTTATTGATTGGGTTGTTTGTTTTTTGGTGTTAAGTTTTTTGAGTTCTTTGTATATCCTGGAGATCAATGCTCTATCTGATGTGCGGGTGGCAAAAATTTGCTCCCAGAATGTAGGCTCTCTGTTCACCTCATTGATGGTTTCTTTTGCTGAGAAGAAGCTTTTTAGTTTAAGACCGTCCCATTTATTATTCTTGCTTTTATTTCCTGTGCTAAAGGAGTCTTGTAGTATTTGTTGAGCTGAATCATTGAACTATATAGCAACATGATTTGCAAGATGAATGATTTAATCACCTATGTGAATAAAATTTATTGGTATTGAATATGAAATTTTCCTTTATGAAAGAACTAAGGACTAAATATAGACTTGTATCAACAAAATCCTCTTAGAAGTTATATAAAGGACTTTGTTTACTACCACTCAAAAACTCATTAATTATTACATAGCTGCATCCACTCAATAATTTTAGTTAGAAACAGAACAAGTGAAAGTAGAGATAGCCACTGGTAAGTATGAAAATCACTTAAAAACATTGCTGTGTTCTTTTAAATCCTTCATACTGCTTCTACCATGAATAAAAGAATTAAGAAATGATACATTTATCAATGAATAAAAGTAACATTTGGTCATAAAAGAGTCTTAAATTTCATAAGTTGTACTTCTTGATTCAATATGAATGGAGCAAGTGCTTCTCTGTGAATTAGTTTTCTCTAATTTATTTTGGAAACCCACTCATTGTGTAAACATAGCACTATATTAGCTGTTAACAGAGTTTTGTGTATTTACCATGTCTATATCTCTGAGTATGTGTGTGTGTGTGTGTGTGTGTGTGTGAATAAAAGCTTAACCAATTAATTTGACTTCATTTCATATTAGGTTCATTTCATTTAGCTTCCTTGGAAATTATGTACATATTAGTTTCCACTCTTTTTTAATGTCTTATATATGGAATTTTCTAATTGTAGCCTAAATAATGATTGTATCACCCTAGTTTAAGACATTTTAAAGACAGTGACCATACACTGAATTATTTTGTCCTTCATATTGCCAGCTACATTGAATTTTAAGCCCACACAAAATGATTTGAAAATGCTTATGAGTATGAAAATGATAGTGCCAACTCAGGAACCATATGAACTTCTATTCTTCAGTTTTAACTAGAATATTGTTCCACCCGTTAGCTATCTCCCCTCTGTAATAGAACTAGCAAATGTTTTATGGACCATCTTTAAGCAACACAACATATTGCTAAGGTTTTTATGTAAAGTCAACAAAGAAAAAAAAATATCTAGAGGATTTGGTAATACCTTCATCAATATAGACCTGCCTTATTCACCAAGTGGAATATTGACTTGCTGTTAAATGCTCAGGTGGATATTATAAGGAAGATAAACACAAATGAAGTAAAACAGAATTTCTAAAGAACAAGCTTAGTGTAGCTTACACATGAAAGCTTTTTGGACACTGTCTCTGCACATCGTCTAGACCCTGTTTTTTGTTCCAATTGTTCTACTTTTTTTTGTTTGCTTACCCCCTGAGAACCAGGAATTTCCTAATGGTTGAATCATAATCACTCCTTTAAGAATCTTAGTGTAACTTAACTTAGTAATAGGTTTCTTCATCTATATATTATATTTTAATCTAAAATTTCTATATTACAATCACATATGCAAATAATGAGAACTGGATCTATTACATTAAACTTGGTAGGATTTTCCCAACTTTATTTACAGAGCATTTATGAAATGACTAACAAGTTATTTCACCTGACTAAGATGAAAATTGTCAGTAATGTACCCTGTCAGGCACAGTAGAAAACAGTTTCCAATTTCAACGCTGGGAAAAGTGTGGCCTGGGAGATTAGATTTGGCACAGCACACTGTATGTCTACTTTTAACAATCCTTGAGGTATGAGATGTATCATCTGCCCAATGCTATTTTTGCTGACATTTGTTAACCCTGATTATAAACATTAAGTCCACTGACATTACTGTCACCTATATAAGAAGTCATTTTACAAGGTAGGGCAAATAGCTTCAAGCACTTTGCAGTTTAGAAATATTTCCCTGACCTCTTAAACAGCTTGACATTGCGGTGACACAGAGGTAATCACGAACTCATGACAGAAATTTCTGAAAGAATATATCTAGTCTGAGTTTCTAGAATCTATGGGAAAATAAATGTACTCATTTGCTCATTGTAACCTAAACAAAAGTTGCTTTCTTCTCTTATACTCAATACCATGAAAAAATAAGTAATTCTCTATTTTGCATCAAAATACTAATTATGGAGAAATTTCTTAGGTTTCTAATCAAATGTCTCATAATAACATGCAACTTTTTGATGTCTTTCTATTTTGTATTTAGAGTTTCTCTATATACCAGTGAAATACTAAAATGTTGTCTCTGTATGGTACAGGAGATGATAATATCTGGTTTAAATCAATGTGCATATGAAATTTGGCTGGTAAAAGTACTTTGGTTGTTAAATGGATTTGAATAAGGATATGAAGAAATTCAGACAGAACATTAATTATATGCAAATTTTGTGGGTTTTGATGCATTTTGATGTATTTCACATTTTGTATAATTTTCAAAAACTTAAAATATGACAAATCTTCATATATGGTCATTATAAAGAATTGATTATGTATATATAGGTAGATTATATATCAGAATAAGTATTCTAATAACCAGAACACCCAGTTTTGCCTTTTTCTAAAGATATAACTGGCCATTTCAATACAAATTGATACAGTCCAATTTGCAAAATGGCTGGTGTCTTCTACTGCTGCCACATTAATTTTTATTTATGGCTATTTAGTACATCTAAAGTTATTGCCTTGTCAAGCAACTCTCACCTCTCTCCATGAAATTAATCATTTCATTTCTTTAAGAACTTATGAATTAAGGTGATTGCCAGGGATTGAGTGTTGAGCTAGTCACAGTAGATCAGACAATTTTTCATTGGCAAAGTTATTCATTGGGAAATTTGTTAAACTAATATAGTGACTATTATGTGCCCTACATGAGCCTAGCTCCTGTTGGCACTTTTTAAAAAATTGATTCTTCCTAGTTATATATGATAGTAGAACCAACTTTGATAAAATTATACAAGCATGGCATATTGGGCACTTGTAAAACATTAATTTCCTTACTTTTTTCCTTATGTGCTTTTTTTTCTTGTAATTCTTTGTGATTCTGAGTCTCCCTGCTAGATCCAAGGAAAAAGTTGTGCTTTACACATTGACTAGCTCTCCAAATTGGTGAACGTTATCCCCTTCCATACCCTTGGCCTTCTTGTAAAGTTTGTTTAGAAAATTAACTGCTATGGTTTGGATATGAGATTCCCCCAAAAGTTTGTGTGTGAAACAATGCAAAAATGTTCAGCGGTGAAATGAACAGATTGTGAGAGTTGTAACCTAATCAGTGGATTGATCCACTAGAATGGATAACCTGGGTTGTGACTGAAGACAGGTAGAGTGTGGCTAGACTATGTAAATCCTGGGAATGTGCTTTTGGTGTTATATTTTGTTCCTGGTGAGCTGAACTCTCTGCTTCCTTGTTGTCTTGGATTGAGCAGCTTTTCTCTGCCATCCCTTCTGCCATGATGTTCTGTCTCACCTTAGGCCCAAGGCCCAATCATGGACTGAACCTAGGAAACCATGAGTCACAATAAACTTTTTCTCCTCTAAAGTTGCTCTTGTCAGACCTTTTAGTCACAGTGACAAAAAAGCTGACTAAAACACTAACTACCCTAGTTCCTTAGACTGCCTTGAGTAAGTTGGGTTCACAATCGTAGTCAGCCTGTCTAACTGTCCCAGGGAGAAATTACCTTTGAATCTCCTGTCATCTCCCTTGATCATTTTGTATCTTAGTTACTACAACACAGTTTTGGATTTACTTATTTGTATTTATCTTTACTAACCCATACTGTTCTTAAAGGTAGTTACAACAATTACATTTGCATGGATCAGCACTTACCATAGATTTATGGACACAATATTTGGTTTAAGAAATATGAAATGAATGAAATCAGTCGATAAATGAAAAGCAGAATGACTTACACCAGATCAGAAATATTCAAATGTGAACATGACATATAAATATTTCTGCGGAGCTTTGTTCCTATCTTCTAGAAGTTATGATGTTATTATCTGGCTCCAATTGATCATAAACCTCTTTCTCATCTTTCTGACATGATTGTTTTATTATGTTGGCTATGAGGATGTTTTCACTGATGTTTCTACTTTCTACTCATTTATGTGTCTTCTCTTTCCTCCTTTGGGTCCTCCATATCTTTCAGTTCTATTACAATTGCTTAAATTGTCTATTGTTTTTACAAAATCAGCTTTACACAACAATATTTATACATTGACATCTAATTATATATTTATATTACTTCTTATCTTTTGCAAGATAAAATACTTGATCAGCTTTATCTTAATAATTCTCAGAATAACAGCTAGAGAAAAAACATTCACTGTTAACCTCATATTAGCCCATGTGATACACACAGAAGATTTAAATCTGTTATATGATTGTAATAAAAGTCACATAAAAAATCAAAGCTAAAAAGGATAAGACCAGTTTTCTTGCTTCTGTCCAGCTTTAAAAATCCACCAGATATCTGGAAAATTTTTATTTTTATTTTAAATCTACCAATACTCAACTCATGAAAGTTAATCAAACACCTTGAATTATAAATGCCTTTAGAAAGCAGCCAGCTTTTTAAAAATTCATCAAATGATTTCAGCTCTTAGATACCTCAAATGTGTTTTCTAAAGTGATATTTTCACAGCTCTGTTTTCCTGTGTGGTTTAATATGCTTACACAAAATGAAACAAAAGCATTGCAAAACTAATAGTCTCCATAGAAAATATATTCGCTAGATATTTATAAGGCAAGTCTCCTACAGGGAAAAAAAAAAGTTTTCTCCTAGCTATTCCACTTGCTCTTTCTCTCTTCAGAGAGAAACACATACATCACACTTGCACACAGGTTAAAAAGAGGGATTTAAATACACATTTTCTTGGTTTATAAAATAAGTGATCAACTCTTTCAGATTGGATTATTTATGTGATATTTACTTTGTTTAATATGCACATGAATTACCTGAGTGTCATAATAAAAAGCAGAATGGGGCCTAATAATCTGCATTTCTGGCCTGGGGTTGTAGCTCAATGGTGGAGCGCTTGACTGGCATGTGTGAGACGCTGGGTTTGATCATCAGGACCACATAAGTAAATAAAAATAAAGATACTGTGTCCATCTACAACTAAAAAAGTTTTTTTTTTCTTTTTTTAAAAAGAATCTGCATTTCTAACAAGTTCCTAGGTGATTCGTGATTGTGTGTGTGTGTGTGAGAGAGAGAGAGAGAGACAAAATGAGTTTTTATAGCTGATTTACATCTAGAGCAAGGTTTCTTGTTTAGAAAAAAATGGAAAAAAGAGACAAAAGGGATGGAAATTAAAGGATAACATGAATTTAAGTGAACAAATGATTTTCCTATAACCAATACCTGGAAAAAATGGTGGGAAATGCAATACAGGTGAAGGACCCTGACCCTCCCTGGAAGAGCTGACAGTTAGAAATTCAATCATAATATTTTAAAAAACTTAAGTACACTTCCAAAGCTAAATTTTAAATTTTCTACTGATGGCTTGGTACAAACTTAAATAATATATCATTCATCACAGTACACTCAGTTCTGCATATATGGGTGAGATAAAGAGTCTTTCTTAGGTTTTAAAGGAATTGGCAGGAATTGCATTACATAGGCTGGGGGATAAACGGGCAGGAAAAAAGAATGGGAAGGGAAAGGAGGACATTAGGATGAAATAGAATCATGAGCATGGGTTCAGAGAAGAGTTAAGAGGGGTGTTTTCATGGAATTGTAAAATGAGCAGCTTCACGATATCATAGGAGTTTGAATAGCATAGAGAATATTGTTCCATAGATAAGAAGCTAGGCCTTGATCTACCATGTCCTTGGAGGAGATCGTATGGAAAGAACTGGTATATAAAATATTGTTATAGGAAATGGATTATGTGGAATATAGTGGGGAATTCTAGCTCTCTCCATATCTTGCCATTTATGGGAAAGGCACTCAACTTCTCTTTATCTGAAAGGCAAAAGTTTCTCTTTCAAATGTTTATAAGACATGAATATTTATCTATATTTGGTTTGTAAAGTAGGCTGGGAGGAAGGTTCATAGCAGTCAAAATAAAGATGTGTAAAGAAGTTCTGATAATGATTTTAGATTAAAGGTGACAGGGATTTGCCTGGATTAAAGCTGTTGCACTGAGAACAGAAGTGATGGCTTCCAATAACCACTGTTAAATGAAACTTCAACACAACACAGTGAGTCATCCAAAGTTTTGAACCTAGACATAAAAGAAATCTTCAGAGTTATCTGTACTGAGTAAAGATAAAAGATTGTTTTGGAAAAACTTGAGCAAGACTTTGCCATTCAGAGAAATTGTCATCTTGTGAAATTCTTTTATTAAACTAATTACTCCTTAATAAAAAACCTTAGAGCCAACACTTTGGGAGGCTGAGAGAGGAGAATCGTGAGTTCAAAGCCAGCCTCAGTAAGGGCGAGATGCTAAGCAACTCAGTGAGACCCGGTCTCTAAATAAAACACAAAATAGGAATGAGGATGTGGCTCAGTGGTTGAGTACCCCTGAGTTCAATACCTGGTACAAAAAAAAAAAGAAACAAAAAATATTAGAAACAGTATTTTTGTGTGTATATAATTTGGCAAATTTTTATCTTGTGCATTGGAAAATCTATGATAACTAGTTCAAAAACGATTGGTATCTACTTTAAAGATGGTCATTTACAACCTGGCAGCAGCCCATATCAGAACCTGGCTGGAGAACTCTGCCCAGTTGGGATGCTTTATATCAGATTGTGACATACAAAGAAGCCCAATCATACTGTCCATGGGAAGATTTAAAGTGAAGCGTGAACAGCTTGAAAAATCCAAATGTGCATGATTTATAAGAGTGTTGTATTCCTACAGTGCCTGGGCCACTGAAATCACTGCACATTCATAAAGGGCACTCTCACTTGCCAGAAAGTCTCCCTCTGAAGCTTTTTAGATGGCTTAGTGTGGTTGTATTTTTCCTGTGGAAACACAATAAACTTCACCACCATGAATATACTGAGCTTGATTCTGCCATTCAAATTGAAAGTATCTTTCATTTATTTACACCTTTCCATCTCTTCCAGGTTTCTGTGTTCCTACCAGTCCCTTTGGTTTAAAGCTTCTAACTTCTTTCCTTTTTCTTTCCCTCTCTTGATATATTACAATGACTTTTTCAAGTCCATTATAGAAGTAGCCACAGAGAAGCCTTGAAGTGAGTAGAAAACTAATATTCTATTTATGGAGTTCTCATTTTCTATTTCTAAGTAACTCAAGGTATCTATCAGGAGAGAGCCCAGCTGGAAATCTCTCCTTGTGAAAAATAATTGGCAGAAATGTCTTAAACAAATAAACCAACCCTATTATTAACCCCCAACCAAGAAAATGCCTATGCTTACAAATTAATCCTATTGAAGGTAAATATGTTGATTGTTTTTTATTCCAAGAAACACCTCTCTATATGACAACTAATGAGCAAATTCAAGGTAATAGTTACCTTGAATCCTAAAAATGACACCAATGTACTAAATTGTAAAACTTTTAGTCTAGACTCAGGTATGTATTGATGAGAAATAATCCATATCAGTAATTAGTTACTTTTTTAGTAGTATGTGTGAGTTGGTAGAAGTAAAATGCACATGTATTAAAGGGATGATAACGATAAGTTAAATCTATTTTACAGAATAATTTTGCTTGTATTATTCAGAATAAGTGACATTTGGAGAAAAAGCTGGTTGTGAAATGCAATATTAGCTTAGGAATCCTACAAAGAAGTTACACTACTGGATTTTTACTCTGCATTTTCAACTGAATTAAGAAACAGTTTATATAATTTTAAAGATTTTTTTTAAAAAAGACAAATATGTGGATCATATTTTTGCACAACACCTAAATATTTACTATATGGCCCATTAAAGAAAACACTTGCCAACTTCTTCATTAAATATTGCCCCTTAACTTAACCAAATAACAAAATCTAGAAAGAACAGAAACCAGTGGACCAAAGATGTATAAACCATGTTTTAGTTTTTGATGTGAAGCAAAGTCAAAATTGGGTCAAACACCCTAATAGCTTATACAAATCATGTATTATCTTTTTGGTTTTTTTAAAAAAAATCCATTTAGAAAGCATGACAAAAAACCATGTACTGTGGGACTTTGGAGGCTGAGGGAGGAGGATCACAAGTTCAAAGCCAGCATCAGCAAATATTAGTGAGGCTCTAAACTACTCAGCAAGACCCTATCTCAAATTAAAATATTATAAAGGGTTGAGGATGTGACTCAGTAGCTAAGCACCCCTGAGTTTAATCCCTGGTACAAAAAGAAAAGAAAAGGAAAGGAAGAAAGCATTGCAAAAGGAGACCAGGAAAATCCGCTGTGGGAGATAGTCTAGCCCTCATTCCAGGGAAAAGAACCTGTTCATTCTTCAGAAGCTTCAATGAGATTTCTACATTCTTTTCCAACCACATTCAAAAGAAACTTCATTTTACCAGATTGTGGGAAATTGTAAACATATAAGAAAGGCTAGGCCAGTATAATAGTATGCTGTTAGAGTACTAGAGAACCATAACATTATGCCTAGAGATCAAGTAGCACAATGTCTGTAGGAGAATTACAAACCTTCACCATTCATCCAACTTCAATAGCCATCAGCTAGCTAGACTTGTTCCAATGACACCCCATTCGTTTCTCCTTGCTTTCATTATTTTGAAGTAAATTGCAGATATATTATTTCAACAATAAAATTTCAGCATTTGTTACTGAAAGAAAAATATTCATAAAAGAAAAATCTCCATAAAATAATTACCTAAAAATCAACAATAGTTTCTTTCTTTTATCCAACACCTAGTCAATGTTCAAATTACTAAGTAGGAACAAATGTTGTTTAGAAAAAATTTTTTTAAAAAAGCTGCTTCCAGGTCATGTCCCAATTCCATCATCTTCTTGGAGAAGCCTAAATAGAAATCTCCCCTAGAACCTAGACATTTGAAATAATTAAAACTAAGTTCTAAAAGACAAAAAATATAGAATTCATTATAATACTGTACCAGCACAAGAAATATGTATTCATATATCTCAAAACAGGATACTAACCTATTTTAAGAGTATCAACATAATTAAAAGGAATTTTGTTAACGTTAGCAAAACATGACAAGATACCTTAGTCCTGGAATAATGCTTTGTCTAGATAAATTTTTATTACTTTTGCCTTGTCATTGTCATCAATAACAAACCCTTAAATAGAAAGATGAACAGTTGGATCTTAGAAAGCAAAGTGAGAATGAAGGAAGAGTTGAAAGGCTCTAAGGAGAAAAGCAAAACAAATGCAAGAGAGACAGTTATTAATGATACTCGATAATTATTAATAACTGAACTTGTGTTCTAATACATAAAACGAATCAACTGTTTAGAATAGGGTTTCTCACCCTCAGTCCTGTTGATATCTGGGGCTGATAATTCTCTCCTGCACATTATAAAATGCTCAGTTTTTCTTTTGCCAACTGTATTTTTGAAACTAAATGTTTAGTATTTCCCTGGCCTAGATCAACTAATTGCCAGCAACAAATCTCTTGCACCAGAGATATTCCTGAGGCACTGACGGTAGGATTGATAGGGACACACTGATAGTCTCATAGCTCCACGAATCCTGCTCTAAAACTTCAAGGTGGCAATCATCCTTTTGCTTTGGGCTTTGTTCATCTTTTGGATCATCTTTACAACAGAAGTTTAAAAATGATGTTTTAGATATTGGAGCAACTATAATTAAACTCTTTGGGACATTTGCTTTAATTATGCAATCTTTTTTGGATAATCTTCTTGGAACATTGTAAAACGAATGCTAATCACTTTGTTAATGAGAGGAATCTATTTAAACACATTAGACATGCTTTTCAAAAACTCCTATTTATTTTTCTTTCCCATTCGAGTGTCAGGTATTGCCAGTTGGTTTATCCATGTAATTAATCAGGATCAAAAGGTCTCTGCTAATGAATCTATACCTATTAGAGAAAAGAAAACAAGAAAAAGGAAAAAAAATGATATTAGTGTAGTAGCTAATGTACAAATTATGACAAAGAAAGTTTGATTTATTTGGGAGGTTTTTATGGGAGTGTAGACCAAAAAAAGAAACGAAAGAAAGATAAAAATATATAAAGATAGATAGATATTATAGGACACCCAGACTAAGGATATAGCAAAGTTCTCTCTTTTTTTTTTTCTTTTTGGATTAGCTGTAGCATGATTAGAAGCATGTTAAAAACAGACGTATATGAAGATGTTCTTTAATGTTGGGACATTTGGATAAATTTCATCACATTTGCACTGATACAGAAACACATTCTTTTTTGGTACCAGGGATTGAACTCAGGGATTGAACCACTGAGTCACATCCCCATCCCTTTTTAATATTTTATTTTGAGAGAGGGTCTCACTGAGTTGCTTAGATCCTTGCTAAATTGCTGAGGCTAGATCTGAACTCATGATTCTTTTGCCTCAGCCTCTACAACTGCTAGGATTACAGCTGTGCACCACTGCACCTGGCTCAGAAAACACATTCTTTTTGGTATAATTATTTTTGAATAAAATATCTTCAATATATGTCAAATAGCACTATCATCTATAAATGAAAAATAATTTGTGATATGTATTTTTTTCATTATAGGATAATAGTATATAAGCTTAATGAGCATTCATTAAATATGAATTTAAAAACAATACTTAATAAAGCACTGAAGTAGGTACTGAAGGGGAGAAGCTTTCCTCTGCCAAGCCCTTCTACCATGATGTTTGGTCTCCCCTTGGGCCCTGAGCAATAGAGTCAGCAATCATGGACCATACCTCTGAAACCATAAGCCAAATAAACTTTTCTTCCTATAATTGTGTTAGAATTTTTTGGTCACAGCAGCAAAAAACTGACTAAAACATATCAGAACCAAAACATGGTACCATTTGCAAAACTTTCCTTTCTCTTATCCTCCATAAATAGCTTGACTGTAAATTCCATTGACGCATCGTCATGGATTAGTATCTTTTCTAATCCTATTCCTAGGATTTAGTTTAAATTCTCAGAAGTTCTTGTCTGGGCTATTTTAAGATCTTCCTAACTTTTTACTTGCTTGTGCTGATTCCTCCATCAGAACAGCTATTCTTTAATATGAATTCAGTCACTGCATTTCTCATTTTAAAAGTCTTCGATTCTTGCTCACTAGCTATAGGTAAAAAATTCCAATTCCTTACAAAGACATAGAAGATCTCTATGATCCATATACGGTCTCTGCATACCTCCCACGTATAACCTGAACATTCTGAATACCATCTATGCATTTCCTCAAACCCATCTGCTCTCTCTATCCTTTGCTTCTATACTTGCGGCTACTTGCACCTGGAATGCTCATTCTGCAAATCCCCTCAATCTGGCACCTCCTACTTGCCCTTTAGGACTCCAGTTAGAATGACATCTCCTTCAGTGAGCATTTTTTCCCTACAGATTCCTTCATCTTAAGTTATGATTTTATTGAATGCTCCTAACACATTCAATCATGATGATCTTTAGACCTATTGACTTCTGATATGTTTGTTTTCTTGAAGACATACTGATTATAGAGTTTAGTGCCTGGCATGCAAGGTTGAATATTAATAAAGCTGAGGATTAAATGAATATTAGTCAAAGTATATGTTGTTAATATTTAGTGGATTAACATATCTGCTATAATATAATCAGTATTTGATTTTATTGACTGGTGTGTAAATTGGGTGAAAATCATTTGACACCAGTAGATCAACTAGACAGACAAGGATATGGAGAGGGAAAGAGATGAATGAGAAACAAAATGTATTTATCTATGTACCTGTATATGTCTCTGGTGTAGATGGTTATTTCAACCTGTATTATAGAAAACTTATAAAACCTTGGTCTAAGGACTAGAGTTACAAAACTCAAAATTTTAATCCAGGACTGGGGACATAGTTCAGTGCTAGAGCCTAGCATGAGCAAGGCTCTAGATGCAATCCCCAAAACTGCTAAAAATAAACAAAAGGCAAAACAACAAGAACACAAAAGAGACTTAATTCAGTAGGCAAGTACAAATAATCTAATTGTACTATATTCCAAACAGAGGTAAAAAAAATATATATATATAGACTAAGGCTACTGTAAGAGAAAGTAGGTAGAATACACTGATCAGTCCATAGCATGCAGCGTGCTCGCTGCATAACTGTGTGAAGAATGAGTGTGAAGAATAGCTTCCAAGTGGACACGTGAAGTGCGGGAGTGAAGTATTTTGTCATATAAAACTTTAAATGTTACTAGCTATAACTTTGACCTTGACATATATCTAAAGAATTTCAGCAGCAAATAATATCATTCACAGTTATCCAAGACACTGGGAGAATAAAAGACATTGAAAGATACAGACCTAAAGATAAAGACATAAAGATATAGATATATGCTGTTATTCCAAGCATACCACACTATAGAAAATATTAATGAAATGGATATATAGATACATGTGAATACACTGATATAAGTGAGGACTATTACTATAAATGATTTCATGTCTGCATGCTCACTTAACTAAGTCTAGTATTTAATACACACACACACACATACACAACACTTGTGCATTTGGCCCTCGATATCATTCAGTTCTGCATCCAGGGATTCAACTATTCACAAATGGAAAATTCTTTTTAAAAACAGCATCAGTACCGAACATGTAAAGCCTTTTTTCTTTTGCCATCATTCCTCATACAATACACCATATCCCCTATTTCGGTAGCATTTGCATTCTATTAGGAATTATAAGTAATCTAGAAATGAGGTGAAGTATACAGAGTGATAGGTATCGATCATATGCAAATATTATGCCATTTATGTAAGGTATTTGAGCATCCTTAGATTTTGATGTTTGCAGAAGTCCTGGAACCAATCCCCCACAGACCTTGAAGGAAGACTGGATATATATGCATAATCATTTATTACTTATAATGGTCCTATTAAGGTATTATCATCCTTACTTTACTATTGCACTTAAGTTAAAAGTATTTTGTTTACCTACTTAAGCCACAGTAATTAGTTGGTAAAAGGAAAACTATTCGATTCTCAGTTTTTGTGAGGCCATCCTGTTTTACAGTATCACCTTGATAGATACTATTTGGAGCTGGTTAAACTGGAACCCATAAAGAAAAGAGAATATTTTAATATACAGGAAGCCCATTCTTTCCCAACAAGCATTTCTTTATATGTCTTATAGGTAGAAGACAGAATTTACATAAATTGTTTTAAAGATGAAAATTAAAAGGAACTAAAACAAAAGTATATTTAGTCAATAGCGAAGTAGGAGCAAAGTGATCCAAAACATAGCTCCAAAGAGACTTAGCATCTGTGCACTGAAACGCTTGTTTTAACAAGTCCAACTGTGTTTCCTAACTATGTCAATCCTTTCCCTTGGCTAATGCAGAATCCAGTTTACAGAATATATCAAACTGAAGCCTTCTTGCTGAGAGGAGCTGAACACTGCTTTAATTTCCCAGCCGGGAGCTGGTATTTCATCATGAACCAGGCATATTAAATTGTTGTGTAAATGGAAAGACCACAATGTAGGCCATATGGCAGTTTCTCTTTGCAGAAGAAGAAAGACCTTTGAACAAAATTGTTAAGTCTGCGAAACATTGAATGTCACAGTTATTAGTTTGGAGATGTGGGCATGAGATTTCTTTATCTCTTCTTAGTGTTCTTCCTTTCTTCTTATGCCCCATAAGAATGATAGGTCTATTTAAGTTAAAAAACAAAAATCTGGGTCAACCTTAAACTCTGAGTAAGAACTCCAGAAGTTTCCATTCCATAATGGAGGAGAAATGCTACTGTAAAGTCAGTTTTCCAATTGTATGTTCAAGGTCTTGCTTCACTATAGGTTGAGTTGGAGAGATTTCAGATCATAAGAAATGGTTTTTCTACACAAAGAAGCAGAATTATTTCTATATCATTTCTCTCTCTGAAACAGGCCACATTTTCCTTCAGCTTGCTACCCCTTTCTTAAACTTTACTTGGCCTATGACTATTTAGTTTTCACAACTCAGTTCAGAAGTGACTTCATTTATCCATGCTATAAATTTACATTATGGTCCTAAGGCATGACAGGTATCTTTCCAAGTACTGCATGTGTAAAACAAGTTCCTTACTCTTGTGAAACTCACATTCCAGAGAAGGAGATGAAAAACCACGAGTAAGATGACTTGAGTAATAAGTACTATAGAAAATCAAATGGGAATGTGACAAGAAATAATGCACACTCAGCACATGATAGTCGTAGGACGGTTGATGTTTAGATAATTACTGATGTCTTTTTCAATTGTTTATTGTATGTTTGCTTTCATGCTTAGAGTTTTCTTTCAGAATTCTTTTCTCATCAGTTCAAAAAAGGGATAAGTTCCTGAAGCTGGAATCTCTACATCAACTTCCTCACTAACACATTCACAACTTTGTCTTACTCCCCCATCAGTGTGGCAAAGTCAAGTCCAAATTTCTCAAATTATGGAAATCCTATTAGATTTACAGATAAGAAACTGTCATGAAAAGATATGTGCATTCCTCCAGACCCTGGCAGAGTCAGCCCTGAGAGTCTGTCTTTGCTATGGAGCTCCACCTGCCCCCTCCCTTCCCTATTGTCAGGACCCCCAACATCTGGCTCAGGGCCAGTGCCCATAGTCAATGCAAGGAATTGAACATTAATTCCAAAATACCTTTTGAAAATGTTATCCTCTTGGCTAGAAATGAAACTTCACATTCCCCAATGCTATCTCTTTTTCTCGTTTTCACTCTTCTTATATCATTATAGATTTCTCACTAGGAAGCCAGTGGGAATTAGGTTTATTCTTAGGTATTCCTAAGGTCCTATAGACCTAGACACTTTTAGAACAATAAATTTCATTTGGAAATTTAGTCTATTTAAACATTTTTATTTAATCTTCTCAGCTTTCAGTTCTTAAAGATATCTCTATTTTGGCTTCGTATTCATTTCTATGGTTTCTGAGAAAAAAATCTCAAGATTGTTACTGAAAAATGTAGCCAAGACCAATTACCACCAGTTTGTCTTCTTTTCACAGTTTTATCAACAGAAAGGGTTGGCTCAAAGATATTTCACCTAATGATGGCAGGGATGTTGAGTTTTGTTTTGTTTCCTAAAATAATCAATACCCTCCAGCAAAGTTGCAAGTAGAAGTCTACATGCACATAAAAACATGATAATTGTGATAAACACAATTCAGAATCTCCATAAATCAGAAATGACCAAAGATTTGTTTAGCAACACTGTGTAATTATTTTATACATTTATCAGATTGTCACCATCAGTATCCCATCATCCCATAAACTAACTTTCTTTATTGTTTGAGGATACACAAAAAAGGCAAGTTTAAGTTTTTAAACAATTATAAAATAAGGAACTATAAAATGACTAATGTTTTGACAACTGCAGATTTTTACTGGATAAAGTCCAGATTTGGGGGAAAGGTGTTATGATCAATTTTATAATCTCTTTTTTTTTTTGATGCCTTGAACAAGAATATATCCTGTAATACAAATATAAGACCCAAATGATACTTTCAGAATGGAGTTGCTCAAGTATAAGAAGTCACCTTGTGTAGCCTGCCTAAAATTTTCCAGGTGAGGTAACCTGCCTGGAATATCAACAAGCATTTAAAAATCTATCAAATGTATATTTATCTCCCTGTAATTCCTTCCTGCCTTTCCATGCTGGATAATTGTGCAGCTCAAATTAATTAAGTTTGGTATGAATGTTAATCTCCATCTATAACTCAGTATTGTGGTAAGGCTTTGTCCAAACAATACAAGGAAGTGGTCAGGCATCCATCTGTATGTTTTACTTAACTCGAGAGGAATACGAATCATATAATTCAGAACTCACAATGATCAAATGGCTTAGTGAGAATTTTTCTCCAAATCCCAAACTATAGTTATAACTCAAATGTCCTACTACTAGTAATATTGAAGTCAAAATTTTAAAGTAAATTAAATTAAAATAAAAACAAGTCCAAGTTTCTTAGAAAATGGGGATAAAATTTTTTCTAGATCTAATTAAAAAGGAAAAAGGGTACGTAGATATGAGACATGATATAAAAGTATTACTTTGTGTCCTCTCTTCCTACCAAATCCATAATGATAACAATGATACATTTACATATTTATCCACTTTCTTCAATATATGCTGTTAGAAATTTTAAATCCAAATAGCCTATTATCTCTCTCCTCTAAATGATAATAACAAATGTACAACTATGCATGTTGTGATCTAGAAATGATTTCAGTAATTAAGAAGAATCGTGCTATTATTTCCAGTCTCTATTGAGGCAGGAAGCATTAGAAATCCTTTGTAAAAAAGAATGTATTACAAACTTCAAGAAAATTAGAAATCTTAAAGTGCTTATTTCAAATCCTTACAATAAGACAAATAAATATGTACTCAGCCAGGCACGGTGGCGCACGCCTGTAATCCCAGCATTTAGGGAGGCTGAGACAGGAGAATCGCGAGTTCAAAGCCAGCCTCAGCAATGGCAAGGCGCTAAGCAACTCAGTGAGACCCTGTCTCTACACAAAACACAAAAATAGGGCTGGGGATGTGGCTCAATGGTCGAGTACCCCTGAGTTCAGTCCTCAGTACTAAAAAAAATAAAAGTATTCAATAAATAAGTGAATCCACATTGTAAAATGAATTCAATTAAGATTTCAAAAATTTTAAAGAGTCTGGTCTGTTTTAGACTTCAGCTAACTTTCTCATTCATGTCCGGTCCAGTGTGACTGCATTAATGAGAATGGCTGTTAATGACTGGCTAGTATCAAAAAATATTTAGATATATCTTTTGAATCTTCTATTTTATTTTTCTTTAGGGCACAAAATCACAGCAAAGGGAAATACTCATTGCATAGTCATTAAAATATTAATGAGTTCTTGATGTATTTCTCTTGTAACATATGGCATGAGATATAAAGATATTTTTAAAAATATGCCTAGTATTTTAAGTTTGCTAAGGATATTCAAGCATTTTGATAAGTGTATTATACCCAGAAAAATTGGCAATAAAATGTAATTTAAAATGACTAAACTTTTTCCTTTTCATTGTTTTTAGTTCAACTGGCTGGTAATTTTACTCTTCAGAATGAGTAAGTTCAGCCATAAAGAAGAGTCTCTGTGGATAACAGGTAGGTCAAAACAGTCACACTTAATTGGAGCATGCTTGGAGTTGGAAAATTCACATTATTCAGCAAGAGGCTAGAGAAGCATTTGTGTATTGGGTTTCACAGATTCATCTAAGTGGAAAGAATCCCTATTTTCTGAAATGTTATGGAGTAATATGGTAATGGCTTGCGAATAAAGCACTTGTAATCTCAAGAATGGTGGCCTTAGAATGGTAGTCACAGACATGTCACTACCAATATCTAAGCCCATATGATTCTCAGGCTCATTTGTATAAGATGAATAGATAATGAATTAGATCCCTCTTAATTCTAAATTTATAAAAAATGCTTCTGAATAATTTAATTTTGGGAAAATATATGCCTATTCATCTAGTCTCCTTGTAAATTACTTAGTCATATGATAGTGAAAAATGGTACACATTTTTGCAGCTATTTTTTAAATTTTATTTTTAACTGACACTTAAAAACCTTGAAAATTATACTTCTTAATTGGGAATTGTGTAATGTTTTGATACATGTATACATTGTGCAATGTTTAAGTTAGATTAAACAAATCTACTTACATATTTATTATTTTATGGTGAAAACTTTCAAATTCCACTCCTCTAATGTAGTTATGTAATATTTATAAAACTATCCAGCACAATGCCTGAAGCATTCAGCAGTAGTTGTGTGGAAAATTTGGATTTTATGAAATCCTAGAGTATTATTTCTTTTGTATGTGCATGTATATATGTGCTTAGTGAAGACAGAACTTTCAGGATTTAGGTTATATTTAATTAAAAAAAAAAAAACCTTTACAATTATTCATTCCATCCCCACTTCTCCATCTTCCATTGTACACACATTGATTTGGAGTGAGTTTCATTACTTTTGAATTAAGGTTAACAGAGAGTCAGGAGAAATTGACAATTATATTCTCCAGTGTTTATTCACTTGAAATGAGCACAGAATCGATAATTCCTTGGTAATGTCTTACACAAGCACTCTACCAACTGAGTTATATCCCCAGCCCAATGTGTTGTTTTATGGAACATCAGCCTTATAACTTATGTTAATGCTCAACATACAGCATAAACTATGTGCCAGGTAGTGTCCTAAGCATTTTGGATACTTTAAGTTACTTAATCCTCTAATCAAACATAATGAGGTACTATTACTGTTATCCTGAAGTGTTATTTTTTTTCCCCCTAATAGATATAGAAACAGGAATCCATGGCTTTCCCACAGGCATCTCAAATTCCCTTAACTAATATCCTCCTGTTTCTCACCTCATTTCACAGGGCTTCACAGCCCAGCTACTGACAATCTCTACTTTGTGTGTGTGTGCTACTGACAATTTCTACTTTGTGTGTGAGCGTGTGTGTACATGTGTGTGTGGTGCTGGGGATTGAACTCAGGGCCTTGTGCATGCAAGGCAAGCACTCTACCAACTGAGCTATATCCCCAGCCCCAATTTCTACTTTTGTTCATTATCTATGAAAAAAGATTTGCAGTTAATTTTTGTCCACCAGCACACAAATCACAACAAATCTCACCTGCCTCAATTTCTTTTTAAAATGCTAAGTGGTTGGTTCAGGAAACATTCTCAATAACACTACTACAAACAAAATGTCACCCTTCTTAAATAATACTGAGGACTATGCATATCTGAAACTCAGCTATTCCGAAGGCTGAGGCAAGGAGGATGATAAGGTTAAGCCAACTTGGGCAAGTTAGTGAGACCTTGTCTCACAATAAAAGAATTTGATAAGGGTTGAGGATGTACTTCAGCAATAGAACACTTGCCTAGACCCTGGATTCAATTTCTAGTACATTAAAAAAAAATAGGGACTTTAGAATAGGCAAGAATTCATTTTAAATCCTCAGGAAGTTACTAAAATAAACCAAAGATGCTGGCAAAGCAGATACACCTTTTCCCAAGAGCCTCATACCAACAGAATTGTCAAACTGGAAGGGGCTATAGAGGGCGTCTATTTTAATAATCTAATTTTATAGATGATGATACTGAACCCTTAGATTTTAAACAAAGTGCCTGGAGACATGCAGTTAGGTCCTGTGCATGGCAGCAGTGGAACTAAGTCCTGGATCTATGGACACTGCCATATCATGCCGCTTCCTAATCCTTTTATAGCTTTGATCCTAAAGATAGAATTTGATAATTTAGTTTACAATATTATGAAAAGGAAACAATCAAGCAACAAAATCTGCTTAGGCTTCTCATGCCTTTTAGATGGCATGCAGCACACAGTTCAGCAAAGGCAATCACTTGGTTCAGTTGCCTACTTTGAGCTATTTAAATGGGTATTTGAACTTAAAGGGAGGGTCTAAGTTTAAGAGTAAGTAATACTTGGGTCCTGAATAAAAAGCCTGGGCTATTAGCACAGGTGTAAGGCCATGTGGGAAAGGAGCCAGCCAGAGGCAGAGTTAAAATGAGGACACAGTGAGAAACCAGCCATCTGTCCACCAGCAATGATGCACATAAAGTAACCGCAGGACATCATTGCCTTCCAAATGAACCTTTTTCATGGTGGATCCCTGATCTGTGCTGTGCTCATAAACAGATATTTTTAGGGTACTTATCAAATAAGACCTTAGGAATGTGCTAAACTAAATATCACACAATGATAAACAGCTCAGAATCTCATAGGTATGTATCTGTTAGTTATTTTTTTAGGATAAAAAAATGAGACTTTGAGAAAGCAAAAGAAGTTTTAATTTGCTTCTGAAGTGTATACTCAATGCCTCAAAACATAACTAATTATTCTCTTAGAAAGATGGTCTCTATTTCACCTTACCTCACTCTGGGCAAGTAGTACAGAATTAAAATAGTGAGACAAGGGCAAGGGTATGTTCACAATAAAATTTTAAACCTCATCTCGTTTTGCATGCATGCTATACTTGCATACTTTGTTGAAGTGTGTGTTCTGAGAGACACTTCTCCATTGCTTTCTCTCCTCGACCCCACAAATAACAATGACATAGGATAATGTTTCTAATAGAAGAATTACAACAGAATAATAGTTTGCACAACTTTATCCAAAGAACTCAAGGTACTTTACTAATGTTAGCTCATTAATCACACCCAACTGTGACAGAGAATGAACAGATTTTCCAAAGTAGGGCAAGAAGATCTTAGTCAGCAAAGTTGTACTGAGATTCTGAAAGCAAAGTGTGAGTCTGGAGAGAAAATGAACAGGAATTTTTTTTTAAAAAAAGTAATCAAAAGGAACCTTGCTCTATTATTTAGCTCTGTCTTTGTCAATTTAGACTGATATAACAAATTACCAGAGACTATGTGACTTACAAACAAATGAAATTCATTTCTTATAGAAGTCTGAAAGTGTGAGAACATTTTGGGGAGTGTTTTCTTGCAGGTTTCAGACTGCCTACTTTTTTGTACCTTCACATGGTGGAAAAAGAGCTAGCTAGCCCCTCATAAGTAGTTCACTGTCATAACCTAATTACCTCCCAAAAGTCCCACCTCCAAATACCATCACATTAAGATTAGATGTTCTTTACATAAATTTAGGGGGGACACTGTTTTTTGTTCAGAGTAAAAACAAAGTAAGATATTACCAAATTACCAAGTCTAATTATTTTGTTCACATTTGTGACTCATATCAATAACTTGTAGAAATAAAGAGGAATAGACACTGTTATGCTTGAAAAATTGAAAAAAAATATAGATATCATTTATTGACAGTTTGATCATTGATGATGATATAGGATACTATTCCTTTAAGGATAACTCCAAAATTGGATTCAGTGTCACAAATGTTTATTTAATAAAAATGATGCATCAGATACTGTGCTAAGGGAGAAGATACAAACAAACTTTAAATAATCCTTTAGTTTCCAGTACAGTAGGAATCTTACAGTCTCTGGTTATGATATATCTTTTAAATATAGGCTGAAAACAAATCACAGAAAACAAATAGGACTGAAGATAAAAATAAGGACTACCACTAACAGTCTAACCAACTACAAAACTTAAGTTCAGATCAGCGCTTCTCGAATTTCTAGCTCACTTTACTACTCCACTGCCAACCAATCTCTCATCTCATAAGAACGTTTAGTTTACAAACTCCCCACTGCCCTTTCCCCACCTTCTTACACAAGCTGGGTTAGAGTTCATCTCACCTTATGAACACACCATGTTCTCGACATGTTCACAGGGGTATTTGAGACTTAATAAAAAATAATGTATTTTTGAAAGATTGGAAAATTTCCAGGGAGTTAAGAATAGGGGAGAACTAACACTCATCTATACCATGCTAGTTAAAATTCCTTTGTAAATTGTCTTTGCTCTATTATTACAACAAACTAGAATGATTTTGTCAAATGTGATAGGCACTAAAACTATGTAGCTATTAATATTTAATGAATTAATTATACTAAATAAACTATCTAGTTTATAATCACACTGGCCACACTTTAAATGTGTATTATCTGCATGTGGTTAGTGGCTACTTTGTATAACAGTGTTGATTACAGTACATTTCTATCACCATATGGGAGTTCTACTAGATAGCGTTGTTCTAGATTCTATTGTTTTATATTCTAGAACTACAATAAATCAAGCAAAATGTAACACATAAATTAACAGGTAAACAATGAAACAATTCTACAATAAGTTAAGTGCTATCAAAGCAGGGAGAAATCACTTACCTGCCTGGGAAAGATTTAAAATACAATATTGAGCATTATATTTATAAAGATGAGAACCAATGTGTCACACCAAAAGGAGTAGAGAGGGATTTTTTTTAAAACCAAAGACATCAATCAGTACAAAGGCAATCTTTTCTTGTTTAAGAACTGGTGGTGCTGGGGCTGGTTTAAGATGAACTGAGATTAGAAAAATAACTTGGGCCAGATTGCATAGTTTTGAAGACTTTTTCTAAAGTTTTAAACATTATTCTTTAGATAGAGGGCAAGGCATACAATTCAGAAGCATCTCTGGAAAGAAGAATTGCTGCAGAGGAAAGCACAATGAGAGTGGTGCTGGGGCCTCTGTCCTGAGAACCTGGGACACAGGTATGAAATGGAAACCTAGGAGTTTCAGATGAGGGCTCATTGATTACTCTCAAGTCACCAGTGCAGATTTACTCTAAGGAGAAACCTTTACAAAAACATCATTCCGAGAGATGGATTCTTAGACTACTGTCCCTAAATAGTTTTTCTTCCAATTATGCTTAACTGAAAGGCCCATTCACTTCCACCTCCTGAGCTATGCACACAAATATGAAGGGATGGAGTATCCCACCTATTTTTATTAACAAAATTTCTTTAACAGCATATAGAACTTCTAATAATAAAAGTTAGAATTCCAATAACTCAAGCAAATCTGAATAATGAAGAATATTGATAACCAAAATTTAGCAATTTGTTTTCAAAAGAGAAAGATTGTTTTTAAAATATTCAAAACAATGTTATGTTCTCAAATGAATCATAACATCCTAGACTTATTTTAGCTCACAACAGAAACTCACACTTCATTAAAATCATTCCCCTGGTTATTAATGGATATTGAAATTTAAGAACTTTGTAGAGACAAGTTTTTAAAATGTGCATGAATAAGAATCACACATTAAGTTTAGAAAGTATATTGCCTTATGGAGATTTTGTTTTAATAGGATTAAAATTTGGCCTTACTCTCTAATTATAAAAAGCTCCAAATGTGGTTCCTTGTGAACAACCATATGAAGATAGGAGGAACTAGAATTATAATGTGGACATTTTTAGGTTTTGCCTTCTTCTCCTTTTCTACCACTTTACTATGTCTTCAAAATAAAATTTCTTCATTATGTTCATCTTGATTTTCATAAGTATGTCAGACATTTGGACTTGATCTTTTACTATGTCATTTATAACAGACTTTATAAAATGATAGAACTGTAAACTGAGGATAAAGATACAGAATCTCTTTCACCTGATGGCTTAGCAAAACTTTTCCCTATGGTTGTATGTTATTTGGTATTTCTAAGTGAGTCACAGCCTTCAAAAGGCCTGACCCAGTTGTCCTATCAACATAGGAGTAATTATTTCACTTAACCTGATCTAAAGGGATAACAAGAAGCTAAAGAAGAGAAGAAGAAGAAGGAGGAGGAGGAGGAGGAGGAAAAAGAGGGGAGAGGGGAGAGGAGGGGAGAGGGAGGAGGAGAGGGAGGGGGAGGAGGAGGAAGGAGGTGGAGAGGAAAGAAGGAAGGAAGGAAGGAAGGAAGGAAGGAAGGAAGGAAGGATAATCTATAATAAATTTCACTGCTCTTCTCTGTTACTGCTTCCTCCTCATAAAAGTAGCAACAATATTGAGTTAATCAAATTATGAATTCACTATGAACAGATTCCCCCACACCTTCTAGTAAATCAGTATTATCTTTTAAAATGTATCTAATGTAGTAGAGTTGAAATATTCTACAAACTACAGACTGGCAGATATTTCAATTCTCTTACAGGTGACGAAAAATCACCAAGAAAGGGATTGCCTATGGTTGTTCAGATCTGTTATTGTAAATATAAAAGTGTCAGACAATTTTAACCTGGTCAAATGCATTTTGGGCATGAAAAAATCCTCAATATATACATTATCTATATAAATTATTTAGGAGTCTCCTCAAAGCTAGCAAAATGTTGGCCATTGTTAAGCAGCGTTTAATAGCATCCGTGTTTAATAACACTTCCCCTCTGGTAGGGTTGTTTCAAATTAAAAGAGTTAAGAGACTGAATGATGTAGAACACTGGTTTGGAAAGACACATGCAGTCAAGAGGTGAGCAAACAATAGCATTATTAATAAGAATGAAATAAATCATAATAGGAAAACATCAACTTTTCCTTAAAACCATGAAGTACCAGTACAAAGCAACGTTATTTGAAATTTTAGTGATGTGTATTAATGCTTTTATTCATTCAAGGGATGATATATTATCAATATGATTACTTAATGGGTGGGCCAAGTGAAACATAGGAGGAGTTTACAAAAAGTTTTAGCAAATACCGGTAAAAAGGGCTATGGAGACTTTTGAAGGGAAGCTAAGATTTTGCCAATGTGTGAACTTTACATCCTACAGGATCCTTTCTTGTGCCCCTCTCTGGAGGTAGAGCTACCTGGGAAGAATACAGAAGAATCTGAAGTTCAAATTCACAACTGAGTTTGAAAACTTGGCTTTGTTTCTTTGAAGGTACATGGCCAGATTGTTTAGCTGCTCTGAGCTTTATTTTCCTCAGTTGTAAAGGGGAATTATAAAGTGATGAAATTTACCTCATAGGAGGAGTGGAAAAGGTGTCTAGAAATTCTTTTCACCCCCATTAAGACTATCACTACTTTAGCACCCGATAGTCACTGCCTCAGCATTCCTCTGACTTGAGATGTGAGAAAAAATCATATATTAGATCCTTGCTTCCATTCTCCATCATTCATGTGGAGGTCTGAGATTCCCAGGTGTTCCCCATTCTTGACCTCTAATCTGGATATGGTGGGAGGCACTCATTATCATGTCCCCCACTTCAATTTATGCAGAGCACTTACCACTATTCAAGAATGTGGCTTAATATCTCCAGTAATTATTGGATCTTTTATTAAATTATTTTTTTCTAAAACATAAGCACTGACTAAAAGTGTAAATTTCACAACTGTGGGAAAGTGGTCTCTCTTGTTTATTGCTATGTCCCCGTGACCCTAACTGTGCTTAGTACTCATCAGGCTCTCATTCTATGCTCATTTTCTTGCACTCCCTCAAAACATTATTTGAGAGCTTTGTTGGTGAGGGCACTGAATGAGGGGATGCATGAGTCTTCTCTAAAAGAAAGAAACTCTGTGGGGTTAAAAAATATTGATATGAAACACATTTCTGTATCATTATAGAAACAAGATAGGCATGGAATACAAACTGATTTTGATCTTACTTTGAATATGACTCCTTATGTCACTATGTTCCTCTCCATTTAGTTAAATTTCCTATTTACTGATTATGCTTATTTATTCAGACATTTTTAGAAGGGTATAGTCAATCCCTGTTTCTTTTCTTTAACATTACTATGGACTTGCCATGCTCAACTTAAAAGCAAATCAAAACAAGTAAAATAGAAAAACTGACCATACTGAATTCAAAGTGTCATAGATTACAAAAGAGGTATGCATTTCAAACTTTATAACATGATAAATGAGTATACATTATTTTTAGACTCCAACTGCTTCACATTACCTTTTTTGTTTGTTTTTTGGTACTGAGTATTGAACTCAGGGACACTCAACCACTGAGCCACATCCCCAGCCCAATTTTATATTTTATTTACAGACAGGGTCTCACTGAGTTGCTTAGCACTTTGCTTTTTCAATGTCCTCCTGCCTCACCTTCTTGAACTACCAGAATTACAGGCATGTGCCACTACACCTGGCCAACATCATCTTCTTAGTTATTTTAATCAAATAAATAATAACTGAATTTGGAAAAATATTAGAAGCAATGCAGACCTATTTTTCCATAAACTACTCAATGAAGGCTCATGCTTCTAGTACCCTGGAGTCCACTAAGAGCCACCTCATGTCAGTAGAGTAAAAAATCTAAGTGAGGTCAAAAGCCCTGAATCCAAACAAAATAGTACTTAACAGAAAATTTCACTGAAGTGAGTTAAGTTGAATAAGTTAAAACAGCAGCATATGTATATTTCTGGAAATTCAGAGCCTCAAAACACACATTAGCAAATATAAAATATTAACAATCATGCAATATAAATTATCAGGTCACAGTGGATGAAAAATTAAGAATTATCAATAGAAATTGATAATTTCTTCAGCTTGGGAATTTCCAAAATTTAAAACATTTTGAATAGAATATGGATCGAAGGAAGAAATCTCAGGAGATATTTTTAAAATAAATTTGAACCAAAGAAAATAAAATGTGACATCAAATTTATGGAACGGAGTAAAAGCAGTGCTTAGAGAGAAATGTATGTTATAGAGCATTAAATATACACCTTAAAATGAAAGAAATATGTAAGATTAATAATCTGAGCTTCCACATTAGCAAATAGGAAAATAAGAGCAAATTAAGCCCAAAGCCAGAAAAGCAATAAAAATTGAAGCAGAAATCAGTAAAATTGAAAACAGAAAATAAGAGAAAAAAATCAATGAACCAAGGTTTAGTTCTTTCAATGTTTTTAAAGAAATATTCTATAAAAATTAAAGCAAGTGCTGGGGCTGGGGCTTAGTGATAGAGCACTTGCCTAGCATGTATGAAGCACTGGGTTCAATTCTCAGCACCACATATTAATAAGTACAGTAAAGGTCCATTGACAACCTATATATATATATATATATTTAAAAATATATATACATGTATATATATATATATATTTTAAACTAAAGCAATTCCCAAAAAGTACAAATTAATGAAATTCACACTGTTGTGAGAAAACCTGCATAAACTTTATAATATAATGAAACTGCATCAACAATTTAATAATGTTGCAAAAAATGAATCACAAGGTCTCAATGTTTTCATGGATTCTGCCAATTAGAGCACTATCAAGTATTCTACCTGGGATTGAAGGAAGCAATGACACGAATTTTTTCAGAACCTCCTCTAGGAAATAGAAGTACTAGGAGCACAATCTAATTCATTCTAAGCGGTGAGAGCCGGCCGAATACAAAACCCAGAAAATATATTTCTGGAATGAAAATATATGGGGCAATTGCACTTATGGAGGCACACACAAAAGTCATAGTCAAAATATTATCAAATCAAATTCAACAGTTTTCACACATTTTTATACATTAAAAAACTTTTTCAGGCCTGCAAGCCTGATTTAACATTCAAAATCAAACTCAACCAATTTGATCCACCACGTAAACAAGCTACAGAAGGAAAACAAAAACAAAAACCCAATGTCACAGAACTGGCACATAATCAAACAAATACAAATTTGAAAGTATCCAATATCCACTCATGACACTTTTTGAAAAGTCAGAAGAGTTGGAATGGAGAAAATTTTCCCCACTATGAGTAATGACATAAAACAAACAAACAAACAAACAAAAACCTTCAACCAACAGTATACTTAATGGTTTAATGGTGAAAAAATAAATTGATGCTTTCTCCCCAAATCAGGATCAAGATAAGGATGTTTTCTTCCACTAGTGTAGTTCAATACCATAATGGAAGTCCTTTCCAATGAAGTAAGATAAGAAAATATACTAAAATGCTTATAAATCAGAAATGAAGAAATTATACTGTTTTTATTTGCAGAAGACAAATTTGTCTATGTAGAAAATTCCAAACAATTAACAACAACAAAATAACTCATATAACAAATGAGAAAGTATATCAAGGTCTTTGGATAAAATGTTCATATAGGAAATTGAATTGGCTATATAACAGCAGTTAATTGGAGTTTGAAATTAAGTAAATATTTATATAACAGTATAGACTATATGATTTCAATTTCCATGGCACTTAAGAAAAAACAAAATTTGAATAGATCAGTGGTTTGCTTTGGGTTTGGGAACAGGAGGAAGACTGAATATTTCATGCGCATATTACTTTTTCTTCAGGTTAATGCCGTTATTCTGTATAATATTGTAATGGTGGAAGCAAGACAATTAAGCATCTGGCAAAGCCTGTAGAATTTTATAGCACAAAGACTAAGCTTAAAAGATAGTTTAGGAAGTCAGAAGATCTCAGAATTTAGTGCAGAATGTGTCCAAACAATATACATGCATTACAATTGTATGAAATGATCTCACTAAAGCGGGTGAAGGCTAAGATACATACTTAAGTATCTTTGGAAATGATTAGAGTTTGTAAGATCTGAAGCAAAAGCAATCTAAATAAGGCTTGAACTCCATTTGATAAACTAGCTAATTATGGACACACAGGTTAAGTGTTACGAAACAATTATGCCTAAATACTAGAGCTGAGCAGTTATGTATAGGGATGGTAGTCAATGGAGACCTTGCATCTTAGTGTTGAGTGAGGAGTTAGAGATAAGCAAAGGGAAGAGGCTAAAATATTTCACCTTGAGGCTGTAGTTGTAGCTCAGTGGTAGAGTGCTTGCCTAGCATGTGTGAGGCCGGATTCAATTCTCAGCATCACATAGAAATGAAAATGAAGATTCATTAACAACTTAAAAAATATATATATTTTAAAAATTTTCACCTTGTAGTGGATTAGAGTTGGAAAATTAGCATGAATTCATATTTAGCTTTGTATAGATACAAATGCTTGCACATTTACTTATATGCATATATAAGCAGGTTACTGTTTGTGTGAATGTGTGTGAGTGTGTGTGTATACAATGAGAGGGCCTAATAACTTCCTACTTTAAAAGCCCAGTAGTAGTGAGCACACTTTGTGTTATAATCTTCATTTCAAATACCTTTATCCAATGATAGAATCAAGGGTTCCTTGAAGAAATAGATGATTGTGTAGAAAACATACAACATGAGCTGGAAGCATTTTTCAGTTCCAGAAAACAAAAAATAAAAATTTAAAAGGAAGCTCATATCCACAAAAATAGAAATATTACCAAGAGGTACAGGTTACAAATGAAATATTATAACAACATAATTAATGAAATATTATTGGATTGTAACCAAATTATGAAATAATTATTCATGTTTCCATACTGATACAAAAATAATGCTAAAAAGGTTGTGGGAATTAATGTATACTCATACATGCTTGGTGGGACTGAAAATTGGTATAACCATTCTGGAAGCAGCATGGAGATCCTCAATAGACTAGGAATAGAACCACCATAGTACTTGGGGTCATTTTGACATAATCACTGATGCAAGGAATATAATTTGTTCCATTTCAGTCCCCAGTACTTCTTCCTTCTCTTCCAACCTCCCTCCCCCTGCTCTCCTTCTTCTACTCTACTCGTCTTCATTCTATTTATTTATAGTTTTTATAAATTAGTGCTTTATATATATATACATAAAGGTGAAATTCACTGTGGTATATTCATATATATATACACACACATACACATGTTAATGTGGTCAGTTTCATACCACTATTCCTCCCTTTTACCAACCTTCCTCCCTTCCACCAACCTTCCTCCCTTCCCCTCAGTTCTCTTGCTCTATTCCACTGACCTCTCTGCTATTTTCATGAGATTTCCTCCCCTTTTAATCCCCTTATTTTGGTCTAGATTTCACAGATGAGAGAAAACATTAAACCCTTGACTTTCTGATGGCTTAGCATGATGTTCTCCAGTTCCATCCATTCACCAGCAAATTCCATAACGCCCTTCTCCTTTATAGCTAAGTAAATCTCCATTGTGATAAATACCACATTTTCTTGATTCATCCATCTCTTGATGAACACTTGAACAGGTTCCATAACTTGAATATTATGAATGACACTGCTATGGACATTGATGTGACTATATCACTATATGCAGATTTTAGCTCTTTTGGCTAAATGTAGAAGAGTGGGATAGCTGGGTCATATGGTGGTTCTATTCCTAGTCTTTTGAAGAATCTCAATTCTGCTTTTCAGAGTGCTTGGACTGATTTATAGTCCTACCAGAAATGTATGATTGGACTTTTTCCCTCAGATTCTTGCCAGCATTTATTATTGTTTGTATTCTTGATGATTGCCGCTCTAACTGAAGTGAGATGAAATCTCAACGTAGTTTTGATTTGCATTGCCATGATTGTTAGGAAAACTAAGTTAGCTACTCTCATGTCAGACCAAGTACAATTTAAGACAAAATTAATCAGAACAGACAAAGACAATCACTTCACACTGGTTAAGAGAATCATCATAAAACAAGATTTTAATTATTATAAATATTTATGTTCCAAGTTCAGTGCACCTACATACATAAAACAAAACCTTCTGAATAGAAAGAATCAAATACCACAAGACAATAATACCTGTGAGACAGGAGATAGAAATGGGGACCACTGAGAATAGGAGTCCCATCACCCCAAATTAAAACCCTAGGTTAAAGCTTTGTTTTCTGGTTTCATCTGTCTGACTGAAAGGCCCCACTCTTGCTTGGATGTCCATAAATTCTGTTGTTGCCCCAGGTTTCCTTGACACTCTAACATTGGTCAACCCCAAAGAGTAGAAACTCTTTTGAAAAGTTGTACTGTAATATACTGGAAAATCTAGAAGATACTGACAAGTTTTATTTCTCCTTCTAAGAGTAGAGCAAAACTTGATATAAAAAGTCTTCAAAAAGAAAAGCACCAAAAGAACTACAATGACAGCAAAACTACAGACTAACCTCATTTATGGACAGATATCCTATAGTATGTTAAAGAAATAACACACCAGAAAAAAGTATTTTTATCCCAGAAATGATCTTATAACTCAACACGATATTCACTGATGTGGTCGACTTCACTAACAGGTTAACCCACATATATCCAGTGAGACATATACACCAGTCCTTGTATAAAACCTTAGTCATGTTATCAGATATAACTGTGAAGTATTTAAGAGCTTCTTGGAGTTCACAAAACATATGTTAAATTCACAAATCCACTCTTAATGCATAATAATACTTTAAAAAGTACTTAAATTTTTTCAGCATATTTATCACACCCACCAAAATTGCCTCTGTGATGTGTTTCCTCCAGCAATGCCCCCCCACACACACACTGGCATGCATACATATGCTTTTATTTCTTACTCTATCAGATTTCAATTAGTTCTTTCTTTTATCTTCATTCAAATATTAGTTCTCTGCCCATTCTTCAGTAGATCCTTAGCATTTCCTAATGGTTTTCCTTAGCAAAAGCTACTCAAAAGTTTAAGGGGCTTATGAAACAACATAGAATCATTCTGCCAAGAAGGAAGAGTAGAAAGAAATAGAAAGCTAGAAACTTCAAAATTGTCCTTAATGGGTGGGCAAAAATCAAAAAAATCAATCTGAGTCAATGTATATTACTCAGCCATAATAGATTAACAGATAATAACATGGTTATTTTAATATTAGCATTCAGAACTCCTTCTAATAAATATGTTAAGTGACTGAAGACAATTTCCTATAATTGATGTATTATTAAAGAAACATTAAGATGTTTTGCAGAAAAAATGAAATCATCTGTTAAAAATTGTGGAAAAATTCTCTTTGGGGGAAAAATATAGATTCTCATCTCACTCTATATTCACAAATTACTTTGGATGAATTAATACTAAAATGAAAGTATGTATTACAACAAAAATAGAGTATATTATGATTATAAAATAGTAGTAATAATAATAATGTGGTAAGACCAAACAAAAGAGGTGAAAATATGGAAAGTAATTCCATAATTGTGCAGTGTGTGAAACATATTTGAAGGACACAATCTATAGTGCCTTAAGAAAGGACAGACTAATTCAAGTAAATGGCAGTGATGTTGAACATGTTGAAAACTTCCACTAACAAAGTTATGAATCAAAGCCCAGCCTTGGAGAAGGTAATTACAGCATATGTAAGAAATGTATTAGGAACATTTCTGCAAATACGATTTAAAAAGACCAATAACACAGTAGAAACATGTACAAAGTATAAGAAACCTCCACAACTGATTGATAAATCTATGAAGAAATGCATTAACCTTACTAGAAATAACAGACATGCAACTTCAACAATAAGTGAATGCCATTTGTATTTGTTAAGAGAACAAAACTAAAAATTAATTGGTAAAGCAAACATACAGTTTTATCTAAAGCATTTTGGTACTATTTATCTTGGTTTAAAAATATGTACGGTCTTTAACCCAGTAAGTCAACTACTAGGCAATTTTTGTAAAAGGGTATTTACATAGATATTGCCTTATTGTAGAAAAAAGTTGGAAACAATCCAAATTTTTAGACTTTTTAGCAACATGAACTGCCATGTAATTAAAGGATACATTTCTCATCCTTCCTTGTAGCTAGAGGTGATCCTCTAACTAAATTCTGGACAATCCTATGTGAATATCAGCAATGTAGGCAATTTGGGGGCACATATCTAAAGAACAACTGCTAGCTTCTCCTTTCTTCTATTCTCTCTGTACCATCCTGTGGAGCATGTCCAAACATGGTAGAAAGAAATCAGTTGCTCTCATTTAAACAAGAAGAAAAAATTTAAAAAAGCAGCACTCTAGTGCATGCCAGATTGATAAAATAAATGGAATCTAGGTTCCTAAAAACTCTTGTGGAGAGAGCTCCAATTTTTGAAGACCTTGGACTGACAGAAAACTAAGTTTTTATCTGGTTTAAGCAACTATTATTTAGTTACAGAAAAAAAATTGAAACAATACCCCAATCCATGTGGCAGTAAATACACACGCATTGACCCTCTTCCCACAAGATATGAAAACACTGTAGCCATTTTTGTCAGAATTCAGTTCCAAGTTCATGTTCAAATCCCACACACTACCATCCTGACATGTCCAGAATTCTGGAGAAGACATGGATCTTGGGTTACTGAAATTTCATCTTAGTTTTATTTTGTGTTTTACTAACCTCCAAAGTAAGAGCCATCTGTCAGCTTCATTTCTTTACTGGATTTTGTGATGACACCAGCGACACCATGTTGAATGAAATACATTTTTTTACCCACGGCACCTTCTCGTATGATATAATCTCCTGGTTGAAACACTTCAAATCTCAACTTGCTCAGCATGGCAGTCACAAAATTAGGATCCGCATTGGCAAAAAGAGGCATGGTAGCCACGAGTTTTCGACAGTTGAAGTTGACTATCTCCTAAAGATGGCAAGAGTAAACAAGTATTAAGAGACATTGTAATCAAATTTGGGAGAAGAGCATATTCTTAAGTTCAAAAACATATGTTGCATAACATTGCAATTTTAATTTAGAATCAGAAATGCATAAATTCCAAAAATCTAATATCTATATTCTCATCAATTTCAGGAATTGTTTTTATTTTTTTTTCCTGATATTTGGCTTTCCCACCACTGAGTATAGTATAGGAATATAATTCTATTGAATATTTGCTAACTAACCATGTAAAATTCTCAACTGAATGACGCCTCATTTCTTTATTATTCTCTATGAGAATTTGAAAGTCTCAAATGTGAAAGCTTAGCCTTCCTTTCATGTTTTAATCATGGAGAGAAAAACCACATTGCTTCCTCTTAGCTATAACATTACTGCTTCTGCACAACACTGTGTTGAACAATTTAAATTATACCTACAGGGTTATGGTTTCTAAAACAAGGGCCTAGCTGTCTGCCAGACAAAAGTACTTTAATGCTTTTTCTTAAAGTCTGTCATTCACTTGAGAATAAGAACAATGGGGAGTGCAGAGAAAGTTTACCCAAAGGTTATCCAATCTAAAATCATAAATTCAATCGGTATCTGGGTTGAATCAGAAAATCACTCTTTCCAAAGCCTCTTGGGTTTCCATTGAAAGTCTTGGGCTGGAAAGAGGCCATGTTTTCCTTTCTGACTTTGTTTGATTTCTAGGGACAGTGCGATTTTAAATTAAGAGATCTGCATGTTTGATTTCATTTTGTAGATTCTGGTCCATATTAGACTTACTGTTATCATTTTAGACCAAAATAGAGATATGGGGAAAATATTTTTAATCTTATAAATCAGACCATATGATAGAATAGACAATGGTCATCTAAGTTTTACCAAAAAGCCATTTCTTAGAAATTCCTTCACAAAGACCACCCACAGAAAAGGATTGGTCTGAATTTGGAATCTTGCTTAAGAGATATAGAAACTTCTCGTGAGGAGTCTGAAAGAGAACAAAATGAAATGGAGGTAATTAACTAAATCTGGGTACAGAATCCACTGCCTTGGGGAAATGCGTTATACAAACTCCATGATGCTAGGACGGAAAATGGTCCCTGATTTGACTTCATAAGATGATATCTGGTATCATTTTGGGATAGGTAAATAATTCTAGCTGATGAAGAAAGAAAAAGTAGCACATATACATAACAGAGCAGTACTCAGTCATAATAAAAGATGAAATCCTGTCATTTGTGTCATTTATATTAAATTAAACAAACTAGGTATAGAAAGGAAAGTACCACGTGATCTCATTTATAAACAGAATCTAAAAAACTTGATCACATGGAAGTTGAGAGTGGAGTACTTGCTACCACAGACTTAGGAGAATAGAAAGGAGTGAGAGATAGGAAGAGGTTCATCAATGGGTACCAAGTTAGAGTTAGATAGGAACAAGAAGTTCTGATGTGCTATTGCATAGTCTGTGAATATAGCTAACCATCATGTATTTTGCATTTCAAAAAGCTAAAATAAAAGGAATTTGAAGTCTCCCTATAAAGAAATGAAAAAATGTTTATGTAGATAGATGTGTTTGCCTTGATTTTAACATTATAGAATACATACATCTATACAAACACAACTTGGCACCGTGTAAATAAGTACTTATGTATCAGTTAAACGAATAAATTTAATTAAAAACAATTCCAGTTGAAAAAGAGGGTACATTTTAGATCCACTTGGGAAAAAACGAGAGCATTTCATCCTCAACAATATCCTGTGAGTTCAGCAGAGCAAAGTAGCTTCACAGAAGATGATAAAATACTTAAAAATCAGCAACAATAATCAGAAACTAAACAAGGCAGCACAGGCAGGAGGAAGATATTACATGTGGTATTTGTGTGGCATCATTCAATCCCAGATAATGCATATTCAACTCAATGGTTGGCTGTGTCTATGGCGATTTGCAATCTATTTTCTGATGAAACATCTGGGTTATAAGGTGTGTGACTATAATAATGTTCAGCACATAGTAAGTGCTCAGTAAATATGCATATGAAAGAAGAAGGAAGGAAAGAAGGGGAGGGGAGAGGGTAGACTTCACCTGGGGAAAAAGTGTTCACAAAGATTAGTTTTATTCTCCTTGGGAGATGGTTACCATCAAACTCTTAGACTGCTTTCCCAAGCAAGTGGTGTGAGAAACAAGCCTCATGTATATGAAAGATGTGTTTTGTGCCATTCAAAATACTTTTATAGAAAAAAAACACAGTAAAATTAAAGATGAAATGGAGTTAAAGGTGTAGAGATAATGTCATTAAAAAATTACAGAATGAAATGTTTGTGAATAATGATTTCAAATTTGAAATGACAGAATAATACTGTGTGGAACTGAAAATAAGTCTGATTGTAGAAGAAGTAAGAGTTTTCAAATGATAATATAATGGAAAATATTTCATATATGTTCTTTGATTTGAAATATAGAAATTGGTCACCTCACTATTATCTCACCCTTTTTCTTAGAAAATAATTGGAAATATTTTCATAATATTTCAACTGATCTTTATTTATATAACTTTATATGAGACAGTGCATATTCAGATATATCACTTGAAATTGCTCTATAATACTGCCAGAGTAATTTAATTTTATAGCTCTTGTTTGAAGGAATCCATTCATTCTTTTCCTCACTCTGTAGAATTTTTACTTCCACATGAATGTGCTTGATTGAAAACATAAATTCCCAAAAATGAATTATAGGGAATGATGAAATGTGACACACTTCTTTGGCTCTAAAATCTTTCCTCTTAGGTATTTTCATATGTGCACATGGGAAAATTATGTTAGATTTAGTCTACTGTCTTTCCTATTCCTATTCCCCCTTCCCTTTGTTCTCCTTTGTCTAATCTACTGAACTTCTCTCTTTAGGCTCCCACCTCCTTTATTGTTGTTTAGCTTCCATATATCAGCAAAAACATTTAAACTTTGTTGGTTTTTTTTTTTGGATTTGCTTATTTCACTTAGCACATGTACTTATTTTGAGTATTAGTTTGGTAGAAAGAATCATATTAGTCTATAAGAGTAGTAAAAATTTATTTATTTATTTAGTTTTTAATATTTTTTTAGTTGTTGATGGGCACAATGTCTTTATTTTATTGCTTTGTATGTGGTACTGAGGATCGAACCCAGGGCCTCACGCATGCGAGGCAAGCGCTCTACCGCTGAGCTACAATCCCAGCCCCGAGAAGTAAAAATTTTTAAACCTACTCTATTAATTACATTTCTTTATGGCATATTTTCTTAGGAAAAAAACAAAACTATTAGTATTGCTCCATAAGAAAAGCATAACTTTGTTCATCTTCCGCTAATGCCATTTCCTTATTGCACTTTGACTTGAATGAAACAAGTAGTTATTAATATTTATAATGTCTATCTATATTCTTTATGGTGGCTGTTATAATTGGCTCTTTTATTGTAATGTGTGGCTTAAGCTTCAAGTATTATCTGTCTCTATTAAATTGAAGAAAGCTCACTTGATGAGGTCCTGACAACAGTAAAGTATTCCAAACTACTAAGACATTTAAGATGCTGTTGCTTTAAAAATATATAAACACTTGTTTACTGCAACATATTGTAGCAACAGAAACTATAGAAGTATCAAAGACAAAAAAATAAAAAACATCAACCAAATAAAAATAAAAGCTCATGGAGATGAAAACATTTCACAAGGACACAGGAGCTACTCATAGTTAAAGCTGAAACACTTTGAGAAACAAACCAAATCATATAACATTAGATAAAATCCAAAGCATAAAATAAAAATCAAGGGCCCATACAGATAGAAAATAGTGGCTGAATAAATTAAAATAGATAAATCTCCTGTTCAAATCTCAAATAATTCATATAGAGATTCCCTTCTGAAGAAGGTGAGGCATAATTCCCAATTCTCCAGAGGTGGGCTCAGCTCAGTAACTTTCTTCAAAGAGTATGAGAAGGAAGGGTAGAGAAGGTGCAGCTTTACTATGGGAAAACAGCCAATACCACTTGAAGCCAGATGGTCAGTGTTAAACCAAGAGTAGTTTAACATTAGTTGCCCGTGGCACATATCCTTCATATGACATGATGAGGACATTTTATTTCTGTGGTGTTCTTCCCAATACCCATTATCCCAGTTTAAACATGATGAAAATCTCAGTAAGCCCAAATTGAGGGCCATTCTACACAAAACTTGACCAGCACTCCTCAAGTCTGTCAAGGTCATCAAAAACAAGGAAATTGTCACAGTTAAAACTGAGGAGAAAGGATGACTATGTAATGTCATTTCCTGATGCACTCTTGAGACAGAAAAAGAAATTAAACAAAAGCCAAGAAAATCTAGCTAATGTTCAGACTCAAGTAAACAATAGTACATCAATACAGGTCACTTATTTATTATGAACACAATGATAGTTATGGCACATGTATCACATTAATGTAAAATAAAGATATTAAAATAGGGGAAATTGGGTGTGAGGTAAATAGGATCATTCTGTAAAATAGGGGAAATAGTAAAGAGGATCTTTGTATTTTTATGCAAACGCAAATCTACTATAAAATAAAAAGTTTATTAAAGATGTAATAACTAGTCTTTTTGTAAAGAAAAGTGCTATTTTGTCTTGGTTTTAAAGCACATTTTCTTTAAAAATTTATCTAAAAAACAATGCCAAAAAAGATCTTTTAGTAAATATTTGAAAACATTCATATCATAATGCACTATGATGAAAAATACCAAGGGCCTGAATGTGTCTCTTTCTATTGCTCTGAAGTCCATAAATAAACCATTAAGAACAAAAAAAATTACATGAGTATCTTATCATTTTCACTCATAAGCATATGTTTCTATCAAGTATATATTTTACAAATACAAAAATCCACAATTATCTCAAAGTAGGAAATGTATTTTGCTCCACAAAAGACACAAGAAATGAGGAGACAACAAAAATGTTGCCCTAAAGAAATTTCTCCCTTAAAGGAATATTATCACATAACTTAAATTATATCAATGTACTTTCCATTTTAATACATTTTAAGTTGCCAACTAGCAAAAGGATGGATTTCTCAGGTTACTGTTTAAAATATACCAATTTTTTCTTTTCTTACAATTTGAAAATCAGCTCACATTAAGAAATTAGTTTTGGGGCTGGGATTGTAGCTCAGTGGTAGAGTGCTTGCCTTGCATGCGTGAGAAACTGGGTTCGATCCTCAGCCCTACATAAAAATAAATAAAGATATTTGTGTCCAACTGCAACTAAAAATATGTTAAAAAAAAGAAAGAAAGAAAGAAATTAGTTTAAGCCGGGCACGGTGGCTCAAGCCTGTAATCCCAGCACTTAGGGAGGCTGAGACAGGAGAATCGCGAGTTCAAAGCCAGCCTCAGCAATGGCGAGGCGCTCATCAACTCAGTGAGATCCTGTCTCTACATAAAACACGAAATAGGGCTGGGGAATGTGGCTCAGTGGTCAAGTGCCCCTGAGTTCAATCCCCAGTACCAAAAAAAAAAAAAAAAAAGAAAAAGAAAAAGAAAAAAGAAATTAGTTTAGACATCTGAGGAGATTATGATTTTTAAAAACTACTTGGATAAAATAAGTTACAATAACTCATAAAGGCAAATATCAAATGTGATTTTGTTTTATATATGGAAGAGAAAGGTATAAAAAGAAAGAAAAAGAAGTCATGAAAACAAATAGAAGATATTAGGGTAGAGGAAGAAGATGGGGAGAGGGAGGAGGAGAGGAAAAAGATACTAGGGACTGAAATTGATCAAATTATATGCATGCACAAATATGCCACAATGAAACTCACTATTTTGAACAATTATTATACACTAATAGAAACTAAGTAAATTAAAAAGAAGGACATATAAAATAAACCACAATAAATATTTAGTATAAAGAAAATACATGCAGGGCTGGGGTTGTGGCTCAGTGGTAGAGCACTTGACTTGCATGTGTGAGGCCCTGGGTTTGATTCTCAGCACCACATATAAATAAATGAATAAAATAAAGGTCCATCAACAACTAAAAAAATATTTAAAAAAAAAAAGAAAATACATGCAGTAAAAACACTTTTGAAGTTATACTATATTAGGTTCTTGAGAGTGGACTTGCTTAACTGATGATAATTGTGACAAGTATCATGATCCATAGAGGAAATTTTGCATATAAAAGGAAAAATATGTTATAAATGTGCTGTCTAAACAAATGCCAAGGATGTGATTTCTGAAATAGTCTTTCAGTAAGGTGTCACACAGTAAAATGCATGAGACCTGCAGCTTCATTTTTTCTTCTGAAGAAAGGCTCAGACAGAACAATAATTGCCCAGGAAGAGCAGGCTGGTCGCCTTGGCACCTGGAAAGTATTTTCTCCCTCAGAGCTTGCCAACTGAGTTCTCAAATTCCTAGCTGGAAACAAAGCAGTGGGAAGCCAAATAAATACACTCAGATGCTTTGGGAAGCCATGCAGATTATTTCCTCTAGTATTTCAAGTTTTAAAAAAAAATGTTATCAAGAAGATCCTAAGTTAGAACCCAAAGTGTAAATGTATTTGTATTCGTTGAGCAGGTATTTTTTGCCAGGGTGGGGTACCAGAGATTGAACTCAGGGGCACTCAACTACTAAGCCACATTCCGAGTCCTATTTTGTATTTTATTCAGAGACAGGGTCTCACTGAGTTGCTTAGCATCTCGCCCTTGCTAAGGTTGGCTTTGAACTCGTGATCCTCACATCTCAGCCTCCCAAGCTGCTGGGATTACAGACGTGTGCCACCACACCTGGATGAGAAAGTATAAAAGCAGATATATAAACATTATATGAGACAAAAATTTAATGTAGGATTTTCCTGGGCCCTACTGTTCAACTAAACTGAACAGTTATTCAAAACTTCTAACACTCATGCATTCATGCACACAGACACACATGCAGACATATACACCGAATATTTTCTTCTGGATGCTTTTTGCTACTTAGCAAGCAATAAGTACCTATGGAATAGTGCTAAGACTTTAAATCAATTTTTATCTATTAAAAATGGCCTACTACAAAAATCAAACCACAACAAAGAACCTGAATTTGCTCTTATTTTGACATGATGTCAGTTTATTTCAGATATGAATGCCTTTGCATTTAGCAGTTCTTCCCATTATTTTGCTAAAGTATGACAGGGTGATTCACATTCATTGTTTGATCATAGTGTGGGAAGTTTTTTCTTAGATACAACATAGATAAAGTTGCATTCACACTGCTTTTTCCCCCAGTACTGGGCATTGAACTCGGGAGCACTCTACCACTGAGTGGTATCCCAGTCCTTTTCTTTTCATGTTTTGAAACAGGGTTTCCCTATGTTGCCCAGGTTGGTCTTGAACTTGCACATCTCCTGGCATTGCCTCCCAAATAGCTGGGATTATAGGTATTCACTGCACCTGGATAAGTGAATACATTTTAAGCGTCCACAAATCTTAAGTGAATTTGTTCAAATCTACACAACTGTGTCACGCCCAGATCCAGATCCAGAACATTTTATAAATTGCTTTGCTTTGCTCCTGCCCAGTTAAACCCAGAGGTTCTAGATACTCTGAGTTCTATCACTGGAGCACTGTTTTGTTTGTTTTTAAAATTCATCTAAGAAAAATTGCACACTACATAGTCTTGTGGTTTGCTACTTTTTCTCACTGTTATGTCAATGTGATCACACATGTGGTATGATAGAAGTTCATTTGTTTTTTAAATTTTGAGCATATTTCATTTTTTAAGTATGCCATACTATATTTATGCATCCTGCTTTTCATTATATTTGAGTTGTTTTCAGGTTTAGGCTAATAAAATAAAGCTGCAATGAACATACTCAAATCATATGCTCATTTCTCTCATCTGTGTCACATTGGAATTTCTAGTTAATAGAATATGTTTAACATAAGACAGCCCCCAAAGTTTTCCTAAATGATTGCTGTTTTGTTCTCATTCCAGCAATATGTGAAATTTCAGTTGGTCAAGAACCAGGACAAAATTTTATTTTATCATTCTTCTAAATTTTAGCCATTTGGGGGTATGTAGAGATGTCTTATTGTTTTGCTTAATTCTTTTTGTAGTTTTAATTGCATTTCCACATTTCCCCATGAGTAATGCCATCATACACATTTTCCTAGCCTGTTGGTCAGATGAACATCCTGTTCTGTGAAGTGCCAAGTCAAGAGATCCCTTTGCTTTTCCTACATTAGTTATTTTTATATCCTTGACAAGAGTTGTGGGAACATGTACTACACTGTCTTTGCCTCATCTGTGGGTTGTCTTTTCATAGTATAGTTGTTTTTTTGGAAATTTATTTTCCATTTTGTTTAACTTTATAATAACCAGGAAAAAATGAGACATGATATGTTTAGATTTCTTTCAGAATGATTTTTTTTAACCACAAATCTGTACTTTGCAATCATACATATTATGATATACTAGGAAAGTTTAAGTAACATCTTATTTGATTATTATAAAAGAGAATAGAGATATTTTAAGGTTCCTTTTAGCACTATAATTCTATATTGATAACCTAAATATCACTGTGGAAAGTTCAATTTTGTGAAATATCTAATTCAGCTCCATTCTACAATGTTATTATTATTCTAAATAGTGTAATTTCTAAAATGTTTGAAACATGGCAGCTATAAATATAATTACCAAGATAACACAAAAGAATCAGATGGTAATCTTAACAAAATGGATATGCTGCTACATTGCTGAATTCCTGTGCTCCAACACACCCCATATTTTTAGACTATGCAGAGCACGTAAGAGTTTCCTTCTAAAAATTTAGATATTCAAAAGGCATCCAGACCTAGACTTCTACATTGACTTAAGACCTGAGTAGATGCATATAGTCAAATCTTTTTCACTTTATCATCTAGAACATCTATACAAAAGTGATACAAAAATATACATCTATACAAAAATCATCTAGAACATCTATACAAACACCTATACAAAAGTGCTCTAATGTTACATTTTCCTTTCCAATTCAGTAGCCTGAATTAGCTGTAATTTAAAGATAACTGGATATGTTTAGGTGCTTCTGTAAGGCAGGGATCATTTCAAGAAGGAGTGTAATTAAAAGAGCCAATATTTTTTCAGTTCTTGTTGGGATTCAGTTATTGCTCCTAATGCTTAAAAAATTAACTTGTTTTATCCTCACAGCAATTCTATGCCTTAGGAATTATATAGGAGATATTAAGTAATCTTCCCTGACCACACACTTCCAAGAGGATGAACAGTGGTTTGTTAGGCAGCCTGGTTCCTGAGTTGGAGTTGTAATAGATTCTGAGAATTTAGGCTTTATCTAGATCCTTAGAAGCCACATTTTGGTTACTGTCTAGAATCACCACAAACACTGAAGGTTTAGATATTAACCATAAATTGCTCCTTTTGAATTTTATACATTTTGAAAGTCTGTCTGCATGTTTGCTAATAGATAGCAAACTAATAACAACATACTTGGCTCTGTTATTTCCCCAAGACCAATGTTTTTTAAAAATCTGCATTTAAATGCCTATATATATGGCATGCATATTCCGGTTTGCCCCAGTTTTTCAAACCCCATCTCTATCTTCTTACTTCTTACAATTAGTGTATCTGACTGGCTTCTCAAGGCAATAGCATTTGATATCTTTGGACTGTCAAGCAAGAAGACGCTATGAAAAAGGAGACAAGAACTTATTGTTTAGGGGAAAATTCTTCTCTCGAACTATCGGGAACACTGAATAAGCTGAAAATCTTCCTCATGGTTTGTCCATGTATTTTATTTATTTTTTCTTTTTAAAATGTTCTGGCTATTTGACATATCAATGATAGGTATATCTATTTATTCCTAAGTACCCCCCAGAGGAACACTGTAATTTGAGTACAAGTTTGAGACATAAGAAAGAGGAAGGGAACACAATTTATTAAGTACCCATTTTGAGTTTAGTACTTTATGTTTTATTTCTCATTTCTTTCTGGATAAAAACAAAGTAAGAATAAGCTTTTCTTTCAAATATTATTTTAGTTGTAGATGGACACAATATCTTTATTTTATTTTTATTTTTATGTGGTGCTGATGATCAAACCCAGTGCCTCATGCATGCGAGGCAGGCGCTCTACCACTGAGCCACAATCCCAGGCCAGAATAAGCTTTTATTTGGTCTTATTTTCCCACATTTACAGAAGAAGAAAATGGCTCTTGGAGTGAGCAAGTGCATTGCCCAGGCCAAGAGCTAGAACATGTCCAGAGAAACTGACCATGCTCATTCACCCCGACCTGACCCTGGTGCCTTGCCATTATCTGTATCCAAGTCACAGAAGCGTAACACATAGAATTAACCCACATCTTTATATTTTGCAAGATTTATGTTTTAGAATGAAAAATATCTCCCCTAACATGTTATTTAATATAAAACTTGCCTATTTGAGACTACTATTTTGTCACACAAATGAATTTTTAGGTTATTCACATTTTAACTAATTTTAATGCCACATTTTATACAGTATACATATTTTCATAACACAATATTTAATTGCAGTAGATTTACTGTTGTGGAATTCTTTTAAGTTACATAATAAAATAGACATTAAAATATTTGTATTTTTATTATATATGATTCTAAGTTTTCTTGGGAAATAGCTACTTTAACAATTAGTCAAGGGGCTGAAGTTGTGGCTCAGTGGTAGAGTGCCTGCCTCATACACGTGAGGCACGGGGTTTGATCCTCAGCAGCACATACAAAATAAATAAATAAAATAAAGTTTTTTTAAAAATAATTAGTCAAAAAATTTTGGAAATCTAAAAACTATATTTTTTCTATGTATAAGATGAACTTAACTGTATCTTAAATAATCAAGGCTCATTTATGTATCAGGTAAATAAGAAGCATTTCCTCTGTGCCTTACCAGAAAATTACTATAAAAGGTCAATATAGAAGAAAACAAATGAGGTCTTGAAGCAGAACTAAGTGATTCAGAATGATTTTGGTGAACAAGCATCACAGTCAACATGAATTTATTTCCTCTAATAACTCCGTGACGTAGTCAAAAATGATAGAAGGGAAACAAAAGGTACTAGTGACTAGAATACTCATACAACAATAATTTTTAAAAAGTAAAACTGGGGACTATGAGCACCTAACAAGTGGTAATATGCTTCAGGGGGAAGCCCTGGCCCAGGTGAAGTTACATACAAATATACACATATTCTATGTTTTATGTGAACAAATGGCAGCTTTCACTCTATTTTCAAAGGAACCTTTCCATAAAGAGGGCACTGTCTATATGGATCATAAAGACCATTGACAACGATTGCTAATGTTTATTGAATGGTTTGTGTTTTCTCATTTGATTGTAACGACCCAATAAAATAGTTACATTATTAGCTTGGACATGAGTCAAATGTGTCTCAAGGAGGTAATATCTAGGAAGTAAAGTCAACATTTAGAAGTCTGCAGTCTGGTTTTGGAGCTGCGCTGTCTACAGTGGCAGTCACTAGTCAAATGGAGTTATTGACCATTTGAAATGTGGATAGCATGACCAAAATACTAAATTTTCAATATATTGAACTTTAATCCATTCAAGTATAAAGTTCAGATCAGAAAATGATTATTATGTTTGGGAAAATTGGAAAAATGGATATGCTTTTTCAGCTGTAAGTGGTAGGAGATTTCTGAGGAAAACTTAGCATCTAAATCAAGACATGTTTTAAGTACAAAAATGCACACCAGATTGTGAAGACTTACTACCAAAAAAAAAAAAAGAAAAGAAAAAGAAATGAATAGAAACTGTCTTTCTAATGATAATTTTACATAGATTGCATGTTGAAATTATAACACTTTGGATATACTTAGTTAACAATATTAAACTCACTTCATATTTCTTTTTAATTTTTGATATTATTACTAGAAAATTGAAAACCACATTTGCCATTCAAATTGCATTTCCCAATGGACAGTGTTCTCTGCTGTAGAAAAAGTACATAGAAGGATTTTGGAAAGGAAAATGGTAGAACTTCTACACTTTTGTAAACTTTTATTTTTTTTTTATTTTATTTTTTTTTGGTACTGGGGATTGAACTCAGGGGCACTCGACCACTAAGCCCCATCCCCAGCCCTATTTTGTGTTTTATGTAGAGACAGGGTCTCACTGAGTTGCTTAGCACCTCGCCATTGCTGAGGCTGGCTTTGAACTCGCGATTCTCCTGTCTCAGCCTCCCTGAGTGCTGGGATTACAAGCGTGAGCCACCGTGCCCGGCTT